>JANHFP010000866.1:338659-349382 GCA_032468135.1 Calamaria suluensis | reverse complement strand
CGGGCCAGCCACAGAGAAGGCCCTCTTCCTGGGGGTCACCAATTGGCACTTAGCCGCCGATGGGACCCCCAGCAGACGCTCCCTGTGGGTACGCACCGGTCTTTGAGGAGTCGGCAGTATGTGGTCCTTGTGTGTACTCTCAACTCCTGTTTTTAATCCAACGCTTGTGTCCTAACCTTGCTCCCTTTCCTCAGCCAGGTGCCCGCCCCCTCCCAAAAAATAATCCCTGAACGGAACATTGTGCATAGTTGAATAGGACAGGAAATAAAAACACAGAGTGTTCTCTTGGATAAGAATTAAGGGGGTAGTTTGGGCTCCTGTAGAGAAGTTCTCACCACGTCCCAAAAAAAGAGCTGAAGAGCACCCAACAGTTGTACTGCAGTTTGCCAACTGTGAGCTTTGTGTTATTTTTTTTTTAAACCAAAAAAAAAACAGCAACCCCACAACATTATGTAACACTCTCATTAAAATTGAATGTGGGTTGAAAAGCTGCAGACAACCTCTCGGAGAGAACATCTACGGCAAGCAAAGGGAGAAAATACGAAATGTTCTTAAGGAAGGATACAAATCTTCCGGTTTTGTACGACCCCCGTAAATAATCCCCATCTTCCCCGTGGGGGAAATGGTTAATAAAAATGAATAAATAGAGGTTTACAAATGAAAGAATTTGATTCTCTATTCATTAAGCCTTCGTGTGAAGAGTGAGTAATGGAAATGCACCCATGATTCACCAGGGCATTGATGTGAAGAACATTTTGTGCACTCTTTCATCCCTCCAAAACTGCTAAAAAAATAAATAAAAATAAATCCACATTCGTCTTCCCGCTATAGATTTTTGAGGAGCAAAGAATTGTTAGGAGAAAAGTCCATCTGGGTTCAGTTCCAAGCGGGGAGAAGGACGATGGAAATGTGGAGTGAGCTTGGAAAGATGGCTTAATGGTGGACATGCCTTGAAGTTCTTGGAATATGTACTCTACAAATAAGTAAGTAAGTAAGTAAGTAAGTAAGTAAGTAAGTAAGTAAGTAAGTAAGTAAGGAAGGAAGTAAGGAAGGAAGGAAGGAAGGAAGGAAGGAAGGAAGGAAGGAAGGAAGGAAGGAAGGACTGGTTTTAGCTGTACCCAATATTGACTAGATGAGAAAGAGTGCAAGATTTTGTACTACTATACATCGTTTGTACTATATATACTTTTGTTTTGATGCAATAGTGTACTACTATATATGCAAAAATGTAGACAGCATATAATTAAAATAGATTTTTTAGATAACAGACAGTATACTACTGTATTTCACACCTGCTCATACAGTATAGTAAATAACTCATTTAGAATATGACAGAGACAGAAAAGAAGTAAAAAAAACCAAAGTATCTCTGTGTTTGTTTTTATTTATAATGAGATGTTAATGCAACTATAATAGGTTACAATTTGTTAATGTCCTGCTAAAATTCAGTGCCCATAATTGAATGCAATATACTAAGTGTGCTATGAATTTGATCTTAACATTCATTATACTTTTATTACACAGACTAGGGTTATATTTGCTTTTTCTTTTCCTGCATCACACATTTGTTTTGTCTTGCAAGAAACATGCAGATTCTTTCCATGTGTTCTTCAGTGATACCTTTGATTTTCCACACATAAATGAAAGACTGGATTTGTTTTCATTTTGCAGTTCAATGCACTCAGTTCTCTCTCTTGAATCTTCATGCTGCTCTAGAAGGTGTTTGCTATCTCCCCAGTTTGGTGTCATTTGCTAGATTGATAATTATATTTTCTAATAGCTTGTCCCAGACAATGCTAATAAATACATTGAATAGTAGAGGCCTAGAACATAACCCTTTAGCAGACTACTTGAAAACCATCAACTTACTATGGAACCAGTGATGTGTACTGCTTGGTATGATTATTCAACCAGCTGTACATTCATCTAAAGATAACATGTTCCATTACACATCTTGTTATCTTTAATAAGATTTCATAGGAGACAAATGTTCTGCTCAAGTGAAGATGCACTACATCATTCTATTAAAAAGTTCAGGTTCATTTGGCAAGACTTTTCTTGAGCAATGTATTATTTTCCAAACACTCACAGATCAAATGCTTAATAATAAATAATAAATAACAAAGTGAACCGCTCCAAACTAGATTGCAGAAAATATGACTTCAGCAACAGAGTGGTCAATGCACTACTTAACTCTCTGGTCTCATCCCCAAACGCCCCAAAACTTTAACCTAAGACTGTCTACTGTTGACCTCACTCCATTCCTAAGAGGTCTGTAAGGGGCATGCATAAGAGCACCAGCATGCCTACCGTTGCTGTCCTAATGTTCTCTTTAGTTGTATTCATTTTTGAATTCAATTCATGCTTATACTTATATATATTACCTAATATGTAATCAACAAAATAAAATAAATAAATAAATAAAATAAGATATAAATTATTTGCCCCTCCTCCATTCTCTTTAAGTTATACTATAGAATCTCTGATCCTATTACTTATACTGGAGAAGATGCTTCCCCTCTCTCTTTTTCCCCGCTCCACAAGTAAAATCATCTTACCTTCCCTTAGCTTCCCTCCTTGTTTCTCAAACTCAATCTCTGTCTGTCTCTATCATGCACACACAATACACACAGATTAGCTACTGGGTGTATTATACATCTATTTTCCCTGGCCCTAATAGAACACATTGTGACAACTTTGGAAGGCCTTTTCTTGAAAGCAGAATTGAATATTTCTTCAGAATGCCTCACTGGCCTCTTTCAAACAGATCCTTCTATCTTCTGTCTAATTATTCTTACCTTCATAGTTGATGCAGCCATTGGAGTCTTCCTGCCCTTTCATCAGTTCTTCTACTTCTTCTTCCTTCATCTTTTCACCTAAACATACAGATAAGAGTATTAATAACATAGTTTCTCTTCCAGCTTGCAACCTCATAATATTTTCCTTTGCTCACAAAAAGAATATAATAAAGTAGATGACCTTTCCTCTGTCCCTTGTATAATAAAATGAGCCAGTCTTGATTTTAGTATCTGGAATAAAATAGTAGGACTTTTAACACTGGAGTCTTAAAAGGCCATCATTACTGAATATTTCTCCACTGCCTTCAATCCTTCAATTCAGTGGGCTCTAGGTTGACCATTCACTATAATGATGTAAAGGTCATCTTGAAGAGTTATGTAGGAAGAAACAACCAGATAGTTTAAGTATGGGGAGATATAACCATGTGATATAAAGCTTGAAAGTTAACCAATAGAAAAATCCTTGCATTAAATCTCAAGCAACTATTAGTTGGCAGCAAACAACAGTTTTTATCCTTGCTTCAAATTCAAGGAACTACATGGCTTCACTACTCATTAGGTGGAAGGCTGCCTACCAACATCCATCCCTGCCTCTGTTGCTCACACTTCGGCTCCCTGACAAGCTTGGAAGGAGGGGAGGATATCCCTCCTGGTGCTGCCTGAAAAAATTAACCACTGAAGATCAGAATTCTTTAAAAAATACACCTTGTACCCCTTACTCCAGACTGACTTACCATTTTCATAATGGCAACATTGATATCTTTCTGACCTGACCAATTACAAGGTCATTGTGCCCTTCAGCAATTATTGGAGTAATTTGAGGTCCTCGTTTAAGGAAATAATAGCCATGCTGTGAGTTAGTCTCAATATAGAGATATTATCCTACTGTTAAACCAAACCCATGCACAGAGAGAGAGAGAGAGAGAGAGAGAGATGGAGAAGGAGAAGGTTGGAAACTAAGTTCTCCAACAGCTGCATTCTAATTATGTTGGCCTCTTCCAAAATAACTCAGAAATCAATTCCATTTGTATCCCTAAGGCAATTACAAGTTCTTGTGTAGTGAATCTATTTTCACAAAACTCTAAGCAAATTCTTCTTTTTCTCATTGAAAATAATAGTTGATGCAGGAAAAGGAGAGGCAGAGCCAAGGGGAAGTAGTTTAAAAAGGTATCAGAGTCATTAGATATTCACAAGTGAACTATGTACAACCTCCCTTTTGACTGCCATTGACCCTTGTCTAAATCTAACCAGGTGCTGACCTGGTTAGAGAAGATTCTTGGGCATAGGCTTTGAGCAATAAATCAGTTACTTTGAACCTTCACATGTGGACCTGGTTTTTCATGCCTAACATTTGGACATTAATCAAATGATGATATTTTTGTACCAGTCTGCTGTTCTTCCAGGTGAATGATTTTCCCAGCAGCATAAATTGTAACTATCCTATTTTTTCAAGAACCCCTGGACAAATTGGTATCCCAGCTTTCTTTGTACCTGTTGGATTTTGTATTTGTTTGGCCTTACCAAAATATGGTGTATCATTTATTTATTTCCACAGCAGTCTACTTAGGGTTATAGCTTCTAGATATGGATTGTGAGAAGGAAATAAGAAAGATAAATTCATAGAAAATGCATGCCTAGAGCTGCCCCATGTTTGCCAGACTGTGCCTCTCTGTGCCCTGGAACATCCACATGCGGAGAAGGAAATGTTAGCCCTCCTTTTTTTTATTTCAGAGGACTCATCCTAACCCAGTTAAGGTCAAATATCTGACTTTAGGGGAGGGGAATGGGTTTTGCTGTGATCAGATCTTGGAAATGTTTCACACAACTCTCTGGCAGTCTTTCTAGGTATATCCGACCAGAGACATGACTAGATGAGCTAATTCTAATGTAGAAAGCCACATTAACAAAATCTTGCAAGTCTGAAAGTACAAATCTCCCAGTGTATCTTTTACAGCCTGAGAAGTTGGATGGGTTTTTTTCCTTCTGAGGCTCTTTCTCCACCCTTATGCCTCTGTGGATGGACTATGCCATCTTTTATCTGGTTGTTCCCTTAGAAGCATTTTTTTCACTCTGTTTCTCAAGGTCTTTCTCACATGCAATGATACACCTTGATTATTTTTCAACTTGTTAAGCATGTTATAAAAAATAAACCCTTAGATTAAAATTTGTATGGTCAGTTGATTTGTTTTCTTTTAGTCTTACACTTCATTAGATAACTCTTTAATTTTATTCTGCTCTTGACTCAGTTAGGATCTTCTTTTAATTTAATGAAAGCTGTGATGTTTAATTTCTAATGAAATTCATGTACAGTTCTCTTACATACAATTCCTCTCCCAGCACTTACCAAGAGTGGCGAGGACATGGCGGAGTTCAGCCCCCATGACTGTTCCATTACCCTCTTTGTCAAAGACACGAAGACCTTCAACGAAGTCTTCAAAGCCACCTTGATCTTTATTATTGGCAGCTGCCTGCAACATGGGCAGGAACTCTTCAAACCCAATTTTCTTTGCATTCATCTCTGTAGAGGGACAACATCATCACTGTGTTGATAAGTGCATTTTATGATATGTCTGGAATTCTTCTTATGAAGTACCAAGTGGAGATTTACACTATCCCACCGGCAGCGGTATTATTCTGCTTTAATTAATTAATTATTTAATTAATTCAATTCAGAATGGCTGAGAAAAGAGAAACATCTAAATATTTGCTCATGGCTATGTCTATCACCTCAGAAAGCTACTTTCACAGGAAGAAGACAATTAAACTCAATTAAAGTAGGTTTTTTTTTACAAAATTCTTAATTTCATGGTTGTCATCAACAGCTCTGTTTCCGGGTAAACAAAATAGACAACAATTGCATTGCTAGCACAGAAGATATGTAAGTTGATTGAAAGACACTTCAGAGAGGAGTGGTATAGGATGAGTAGTGGGTAAGTAGTGGGTATTTTATTTGATTAATATGTATGTATTCAGCAGAACTATGCTGGGGATGTGTATTTTCTTTTTGTATATATGTCAAGCAGGTCACTTGACTCTTCCTTAGTGATATTCTTCTTTACTTGTGTTAATAGATCATTGTAATGTATTTCTTTTATGTTTATTTATTTATTTTACAAAATTTATATTGCGGCTTACATAAATATAAGAATATTACCTTTTTAACCTTCTTGGGTCTCAAAACAAAACACAGAAGATTGTTAGTTAATCCCCTACCCAACTATTGCTCAAACCCTGACCTAATTAATCTAAAAAAAGCAACTATATATTGTGTCTTCAGCCTCCACCTTTGGTAGATGCTTCACTCTTCATCATTAAAGGTATGCAAATTAAAAGGATGTAAACCTAGCTGGATAATACTCACTTAGTAATGGTTGAAGGTAGGGAGTAGACTTGTTGAGTTAAATGAATTACAGCAATTTGTATGTCTTTCAGCATAAATACGATTAATAAGAAAATCATTTATGTATTGTTTAAATGATAATTTAAGAGTATGTAAAAACCCAACACTAGAGTACTTTTAAATGTCAATTAACTGCATTTCAAGCCTATCCCACTTACTTTCTTAGGCTTTCTCCTAAGAGGAATACAGAGGAATTCAGCTCTACTTTTTAGATTGCCGAATACAGAAAATATTTCTAAGCAATCTCTTCTAGTTCCCTTGTTTAGAAGGACAGATGGAGGAGTAAGTAGCTGAATGCAAGGATATGAGTGTGTATATGTGTATTTGCTTGTGTGATCAAGCTAGTCTTTCAGAAATCAGTATACTAACTTTTGAGACATTCATTTAGCAAGAAAAACGAGAGGATATATTTTGATTAGGGTGGACCACAAAGAAGATTTACCCTCATTGCTGGGGTTGCCCAGGATCTTCTTGATTTCAGTATTAGTTGGGTTCTGTCCAAGAGCGCGGATGACATCTCCAACCTGGCTTAGAGTGATTTTGCTTTCTCCAGTCCTGTCAAACAGGAGGAATGCCTCCTTGAAGTCTATAGAGAATAGAATGTTGGAGTTACTAGAAGCAAACATTGAATCCATAAAGTAACTATAAGCAGTGCTTTTTTAAAAAAAAATCCGATTATATGCCGCCACATCCAATGTCATATTTCAAGAATTTTAATGTTTTATTTTGTGTGGCATTTTTTTCTATTCTCTCCCCCCTCCCTTGTCTCCTTTTCCCCCTTTAGGAATTAAAGAAGTCTCTTAGCTGAGACAAGAAAATGGCAAGAATGTTATCATTTTCAAGAAAAATGGGTTGAATGATTGAACTAATATTGCCAGTAAAACATTAAAGGATAGCATATCAATGGTAATCTATATAAAACCTTCTGTAAACGTTTTCCTTGCTGTGTGATTTGTAGTCCTTTTGAAGTCATAAAGTAATATTTAAGTAATTCCACATATAAGCTCAAAAGCTTGAATTAATTAAGCACTACTTATATTAAGCGCTTATTAATTATTTAGGTAAGATATCTAAAAATAACAGATACCTATTGATAACTTGTCAATAGGTATCTGTTATTTGTAGGTATCTGTTATTTATAGTTTAGATGCAACTCTAAAGCTTTGAGCTCAGTGGCTAACACCACTGAGTGATGGCTAACCTTTTCTGGACTGAGTGCCCAATGGGTACGCATGCACCCGAACCTCAAAAAAGCAGTGCGTATGCACCCCTGAACATGTACCCCATCCACATTCGCCCTGCCCGCCACACAGAGACCCAATGGCTAGCTGGCCAGTGGGAGGTGCCTGCGCATGCGCGCAGAGCTGAACTGGGATGACGATTCGCATGCCCAGAGAGGGCGCTGTGTGCCCCCTCTGGCACTCGTGCCATAGGTTCCCCATCAAAGCTATATACCAATATTGAAAGCTACATTTTAGTACAAAATGTCAAAAAGAGCATTCAGGATTTGATTCATGAGACGTATTCGCTCTATAAAGAATTGTTGCTATGTTGAAGTCTTTGGGTATTGATTTTTCTAAAAAGATCTAAAATGCTGTCTTTTATGTCTCCTATATAATGAAATGAAATCCATAGATGATCCATGATCAGAACACAATTATGAGTAACCACATTAACTAAGTTCCTGTCACTATCATCAATAATTTCATCAGGTTTATGATATTTCAGCTATCACTTTGTGTTAAATTCACTTATCTTAATGATAAACGTCCTGAGATTCAGCTTGATCATTTCTAGATTAGTAAAGTGAGTGCAGCTGATCCTCAATTTATGATCATAGTTGAGCCCAAAACGTATATTGCTAAGCAAGACAGTTAAATGAATTTTGCCCTACTTTACGACCTTTTGTGTGACAGTTGTTAAATGAATCACTTGCAGTTGTTAAATCAGTAACACAGTTGAAGTGAACCCGACTTCCTCATTGACTTTGCTTATCAGAAGGTCACAAAAAGTGATCACATGACCTTGGGACACTGCAACAGTCATAAATACACAACTGTTCTCAAATTTTGATCATGTGACCATAGGGATGCTGAAATAAGTATAATATGTATAATAGTATGATAAATGGTCATGTCACTTTTTTAGTACAGTTGTAACTTCAAACAATCACTAAATGATTGTAAGTCGAGGACTACCTGTACAGTATTTGATTTTGGGAATTATAATCATGTACTGTATTAACTATGCCATTGTTGCATATGCATGATTTTTCAAATCAGCTAACATTTTTGTAAATTAACTGTAAAACTGAATATAATTCCCACTCCTGCTATGAACTTCAATCATTAGAATGCTTCCATGTTGATATATAGAATCATTTCTGTCTGCTCCAATTCTGAATGACATAGTAAATGGCAAATCTCAGTAGAAGTATGTGATGAGAGTTGCTGATGACGCAGTTGCATTTAAAGGCTTTCAAACCAACTTTGCTATTAGTATGTTATGTGGACTCAGCCAATGATTTTCAACTACAATGGTGCATATATTTATTAGATATTTAAATAGAAATATATTAAAAACACTTTATAAATCATATGTGTTTTAAGGAAGGAAGGAAGGAAGGAAGGAAGGAAGGAAGGAAGGAAGGAAGGAAGGAAGGAAGGAAGGAGAGGATTATTGATATAATGGAGACAAAAGAAAATGAGATACGAATATATCGTTATCATTCACAAATCTTATCACTCTTTGTTTTCCAATGTGAATGTTATCTGTTAGAGATGTGAGAATTTTGTGGAGCAGCTGCATTGCCAAAGCCACATTTGAGCTGGGACATACACTCTGACACCTAATTCCTAGGAGACTACTCATTTTCCCACCTCCTTTTTTTAAAGGAGAGAACTTCTGAACTGGATTCCAGAAAAATAGGTGTGGCCATGGCCAGGCAACTAGCCCTCCCACATGTGTCTCAAGCAGCTTCTCTCATGAATTTTGTAATCCTATGAAAAGGGCAGAGTCTTCCCAGTTATCTGGTGGGATCATTCAATTATTCAAAGAGTTAATGGCTTGTCATACAACTGCCAGCTGTAAATGCCAGACACTGAATATTGATAGTAAAAATAGAGAGAATCAGTGAAACAAAGATATAGGATTAATATTGGTTCAGTTGAATTAGTATATGTTCAAGTATGCAGTCCTCATTATTTTTTCCTAGATGCTTTATGCTACTGTCCTATTTTAAGGTTTACTCCAGCCCTTCTTATTATACTGTGCAAAGGAACTTCTTTGCCCTCTTCTAAATTGCTGAGATAGGACATATGGCTCCTAGAGTGTAACTCAATATATTTGATATTAATCCCATCACTATCTGATGTGTGGGGCCTATGAAGTCTCCTGTTGCCAGATTCTCTCTTCTTACAGCTTATAAAATGTTGGCCTTTTAGAGATGTTATAAGGAAAGCTGCTACATACTTCAAGGTATATACAGTAGTTATTTGCTGGATACCAAGAACAGAACAACCTTCATTACCATCACTGGAAAATCTAATCACCAGTATATCTATCTAGCAAATGTAAACACCACTATAATATTATTAACAGTAGCTACTAAACATATATAGTGAGAAAGAATCTTGAAAATGTCTGCAAGCCAGCCTACTTATTGTGCATATAGTGGATAGTTACTTTATAGCAGGCAGAATAAATGATGTTTGAGCATGTTCTTAAACCTTAAAAATGATTTTGCTGTTGTTGTAGTTTGATATGAGAATAATCATCACAGCAAAACAGGTGGCTATTCATAAAATATTTGACCAATTTTTTTCCTCTGCTTTACACAAAGATATTGCAGCAGAAGTTATTCTCCCTTTACTCTCCATGAAGCTCAGTCTCCATAAAGCTGAAATATGGCTTTACAGGAGATTAATGTTGTTTAGAAACAGAACTAAATTCTAAACTTTCAGCAATAAAAATAAAACTGATCTAGAAGTAATTGAGTTTCTCCACTTTTTTAATATATAATTTTCTTAAAATGAGGAATTGATTACAAAAATGGCAACTGATCATGTATATTATTGTAATCTGACTAGGGATAGTAACCTATTATAAATGCTCACTTACTAAATTGTGTTCCTAAGAATCCTTTTAATTCATCATACTTTACTTGATATTACTTGAATTAATTGGTTTAGTAAATTCATGCTAATAAAGTAAAAAGAAAGATTTTAAACTGAGTATACTTTGAAGCAGTATAGATTTTTCCATCAATTTACACATGAAGCAAATGCATGTGTGTGGATTAGTAATTGTAATAAAGAAATATTAATGGTAAAATAAAGGTAAATCATTAATTTTACTACAATGACATGACATCATACATAATATACAGAAATTAATAATGAATCTACGTATGTTACTGATTGCTGTTAAATTGAAAGCTGGAAAACCACTTATTATTATTATTATTATTATTATTATTATTATTATTATTATTATTATTATTATTATTAGTAGTAGTAGTAGTAGT
>JANHFP010000866.1:261432-274006 GCA_032468135.1 Calamaria suluensis | reverse complement strand
TAATAATAATAATAATAATAATAATAATAATAATAATAATAATAATAATAATAATAATAATAATAATAATAATAACTTTACCGCAAATTTGGCAATCCATTTCACCAGTTGCAAGTTGGAACCTGACAGACAATGTTGCAAGAACTCTTTAAGTTTTGTGAAGTCATTTTTACATATCTTTATAAATTGAATAATACCAAATGATTTAATAAAATTGACTTCTGAACCCACTGCTGTATGAAATATATTCAGTCTGAATTGTAATTGAGTAAATCTCTAGGATTTGAAGCAAAACCAAAATCACTATTGCCTTATATTATTTCATTTAAGAACTTAGGAGTGCAGTTCCAGATGTCACCACAGATGGACCTAAGGGGACAAACCCCTGGGTCCGATTTTTCTTTTGTTGGTGGGCCCTGGAGGGCTGAGTGCCACTCCGAAGAGGTGGCCAACCGAAGGGACATACCTTTGGGAGATACTTGATGATGGCAGTGATGACCCAGCATGTGTTAGAGACAGGAACACTCTCAGTTAATAACAAACAGTCTTTATTTGAATATCAAACCCAGTTCCCCCAAAGTTATCTGACAATAATTGCTCTCTTCATCAGGAAAACAGAAGAGCCACAGATATCAAGCTAACTGGCTGTAGTCAAGGTCATTCACAGTTCCAGGAGATAAGCTCACATTCCTCAGTCTTCAAAACTTGGACAAGAAATAGCAATGGCACAAATCACAGATAAACTAAGAATAATTCAGCTTTTGATTCCAGCAGCAAGTGTTTTCCTAACACCTGCTTATAAAGCCACTTACACAGCTACGTCCCATTACTCATTTCCTCCTGAGTAATCCCTTTTGCAGTTTCATTTTTTCTTTTCTTCATTGCATAGGGTGAGGAGGCAAGTGTGATTCCTCCTCCAAACTCCTCTTCCTCATCTTCGTCTGCATGTACTGCCTCTACCACATTGATCTCTGCCAGCTGTTCCTCTTTATCTTCTGAGTCAGATGCTGACAGAGGCATGACAAATCCAAAGAAATCCCAGGAGCCATGGTAGAAAGGCAGATGACAGGCTTGCCATCGGCCATTGAGAGTGGCTGTATGGAATCGGAGGAAAAAAACAGACTTAGACAGCAGACTGTAGATTCGGGTGAGATTTTGTTTCTCTTTGTTGGCAATGTAGATTCCAGTCCTTGATACTTTTAAAACTTTCAATTTTCTCTTTTAAGTGGAAAGCTTGATGGGGTGGAGGTTTCTTCTCCCTTTCCAAAGTAGCGGATGTTTAAGCTTTTTTCTTTCAAACTCTGTGGAAAAGAAAGAATAATGGAAATATCTAAAAGTTTTTATAAACATGAAGAAAGAGGAAAGTGCTTGAGTTATCTTTTTTTATATTTTAAAAAGTCTTTGAGAACTTTAAACATTTTTCGGACAAATTCTCTTTGTTTAGTGGGGCTGGATAAAGAGGTTTTCCCCTCTTTTTTGTGTTGGTTTCTTTTTCCTGGAAGACAGTATTCATTTTGAATTTTCACCTTATCAGTTGTTTGAGTAACATCTTCAGCTGCTTTAACTAAATCAAACATTTGGCTGAACACCCAGATAAATGACTGCAAAATTGAGGTTTGTTTGGACCTAATAAACTTCTGATACGAAAAAAGAGAGCTACAAAGACTTGACCCCTTTTTTCTCTGGGGATCTCTTGGGTATTTTCCTTTGATCTGAAGTTCAAGTTTGTGGCTGGAAATTGGACTTTCAATTTTGTTATGTGAACGTCTTTAAGAAAAGAAAGTGATAATTTTGGAAAGCTTGGGGAAGCCTGACTTTTCCTGGCATAATTGTTTTCTGTTTCCACTTTTCTTGCTACTTGGGGCATTTTTTGAGTCAATTCAAATTATGCCAGAAAAAACAAAGTACCAAGAGAAATCCAAATAAGATTCCTCAAAAGAGCCACAAGAAATGAAATTTTGAGGATACTAAGAGATCATCCACTGAGATATAGGGGGAAAAGAATTTGTAGTCCTCAAACAAATTCCAAAAAAATAAGAAACTCCAGAAAGAATTATCAATTTTTAATATAAAAAAGTGCTTTCCAAGGGAATAAATTTTAGATAGCTGATTCCAGAAGGAGTATTAATCTTTTGGGACACTAAAATATATAGATTGAATAATAGTGCAGAACCAGAGGCATTTTATAAAGACCATAGAACCTTCTTGGAAGGAGAAGAGGAAACTAGGAAACAGAAAGAAGAAGTCATGACAGGAACAGGGGATCAGAAGGAAGTGGAAGAAGCCCAAAAGACCAGATCAGAAGGAGTGGCCCAAAAGGAACAAAGAAAACTGAGATCTCAAGATAAATGATATTATGTTATCTTATAAAACTGTTAAAGATAAGGTTAGAAAATAGAAAAATATATTAATTGTCTATTAATAAGAAGATACTAAGACCTGTAAGTCCATTTGAGAGATAAAAAGGATATATTAGCAATATAGAATATAGTATGCTTAAAGATAGCTGAGAATTTGAATATATTTTAATAATAGTGAGAAGTTTATATATTTAGCTATCATTATAAGATATGAATATAACTAAGAAAAAGTTAAAAGTAGAATTGGACAGGGCAATAGTAGATTAAAAGAAAAGATGGATGTATTATGTTTTGGAATACAGAAGAATTACATTGAATTCGCTGTTAAAAGAAAGGATGATGAAGATAATACAAACTTTTAAAGCATTTTTAATGAACATTGTAATATTAAGGATTATACGATACAATAATATTGTTCACTATAGTTGTACATTACTTAGACCTGGACAACAGTCTGACTGCTTAAGCACTGAAATGTACCTTTTCCCCTTTCCATTTTTCCTTTCCCCACCCTTTGAAAACTAATAAAATTATTTTGGAAAAAAAAATAACTTGAATATATTTTTAATATTTCCTGATAGTTTTATGATTAGTCTGAAATAAGAAAATAGGCATGCTTGGTTTAACTCCGTTTTTTGTCAATTAATATTATTCCTATAGCCAAGCAGGAGTATTATGTCTTAGATACAATTTCCAAATACAAACATTTTGAAAAGTTGTTCTATCAAATATTTTAACACCCAAAGTAAGTAAAACAAGCTATCTTTTAAAGTTAAATGTTTGAATGAGTGAAATAAGAAAAGGATGGGGGCAGGAACTGGAAAGAAGCTACTGAATAGAGATGAAAGAGGTCAGTCAATGGACACTTTTGCACTGACCTTGCATCTCAAGGGATCTGAAAAGGATAGTAGAGACTTTAAGGAAAGGAGAGGCGGAGGGAGAAAAGGGTCCATATTGAAAAGAGGGTCCATTGGAAAAGATCTCCTCCTCATATGTCAACCACTTGTCAAATGTTAATCAGTGAGGGAAAAATAGGTAGCAGTGCCAGGTCTCAATTACTAATGGGAGGGTGAGATGAAATGGCAGTTGCTGTAGTCAATAAGGATCAGAATTTTTAAATGTGTCCATCTCAATGGAAACAGGACATGGTGGCTCAGCAGGTAAGACAGCTGAGCTTGTCGATTGGAAGGTTGGCAGTTCAGTGGTTCAAATCCATAGTGCTGTGTAATGGGGTGAGCTCCTGTTACTTGTCTCAGCTTCTGCCAACCCAGCAGTTTCGAAAGCACGTAAAAATGCAAGTAGAAAAAATAGGGACCACCTTTGGTGGAAAGGTAAGAGCATTCCATGCTTTAGTCATGCTAGCCACATGATCACAGAGATGTCTTTGGACAGCACTGGCTCTTCAACTTTGAAACGGAAATGAGCACTGCCCCCTAGAGTCGGAAACGACTGGCACATATGTGCGAGGGAAACCTTTACCTTTACCTTATCTCAATGGAAGGAAATGACTGGAGACGAGAGACAAACCACTGCCTACATGAAAACTGTTGGTGGGGACTTGTAGGATTAATATGCTTTTCTTGTATCCTAATCTCTACTAATAGCTCTAATAAATGTATACTTTATTCAGTACTTCAAGAAGTACATTCTCATTGGTCATTGGTACATTTTCCTTTAGACAAGCCTGAGAGAAACTCTTAACCGATTTGTATTGTTCTTGATTTGTAGGGCTTCAGAACTCATTGTTAGAACATAGGTCATAGGAAGTGGTTTTATTTGTTCTGATAGTTATTTGTTCTGATCTCTTTGTTTCCTCATTAAAGGAACCTTAATTAATCAATAATGGTCTGGTATTGTTCTTCTATTCCAATTAGACAGTAGAAAGTTGATTCTTGTTAACAGGAAGAAGAGACTCAAAAGATTCAAGTGGGAAAGTCTCATTTGCATTTTCATGCAAAAAGATGAGCTATTATATGTGCTCCTAGTATATTTGCTTTTAAGGTTTGTAAAGTGTAGAGAAAATTATCCTGATTTTGTTAGTTTGATATCCACTCAATCTACGAGAGATTGAAACCATTGCCCCAGAAGAGTATTAATTTAAGATTTCCTTAGTTTTAGACTACAGTTTTTAAAGTCAAGCATGAGAAACCTATTGTCTAAAGACTGAGTATAGCTGTAGGTTCTTTCCAGTTGGAAAGGGTAAAAACCCACTGTAGAATGGCAGCCATATTCATATTACTGACATTAATTTTAAAGAATGCAATATATATTTTTTTAAAGAAGAAAGATTTAGAAATTAAATCAGTGTAATTTTCATATCTAGGCAAAGGAGGGTATAAGAGGGAGACTCTGGTCTTGTAAAGATCACTGTTGATGAAAGTGAATGAATTGAAATGGAAGCTTTCAAAATGTAAAGCCAATTTCTTTTTATATATATATAAAAGTACCTACACAAAATATATATATACAATTGAAATGTGTGTGTGTGTGTAATTGTGGAGGTTCTTGGTTACCCAAATATGGGAGGGAGCAACGTAGCTATACTAGTCTCCCTTAATTTTAAAATACCAGCAAAAAAAACTGCTGGAAACTGCTGAGGGGAGAAGAGCCTGTGGCCTAGAGGTTAATAACACTGCCTACGATGCAGACAGCCAATTGCTTGTAGTATTGAGGCCTTCTCTTTTTAGGCCTACCCGGCCTTCTCTTGTTGTAAAAATGCAGCCATGGATTTCTGGGTAGCCAGACTAGCAGTAGTGGAAGCCGGTGCAATGGCAGGTTTTTTGGCTTCTTTTGAGGGCATTGTCCAAATTAAGTTCACATGATACGTACTGCAAACTGTCCACAGAAATTTAATTTAAATTAATTAATTAATAATAAATTAATGAATAGGTAGATAAAGGTGGTCACAGGCAAAGCACTGTTCAAATTCCACAACTCAGGGTAGATTCACTTTTACAAGTTGTCTTCTTTTTTCTTCACAAGATTCAGCTCCAAAAATATGCTCACTGAAACCTCCAAAGCGAATTCCCCTCCAAGATATACAGGAAGTGCTCCCCCGCAGCAATCTTTAATAGTTACCAAGGGAGATTCCAGGTGCACAGCCAACTTTCTTCTGCTTATCCAAACACTGATAAGCCCCAGGTACTCTGTACCCAGGTACAGTCTCTGTTTCATTTCCTTGTTGTAGCCTTAGGGAAACAGAGGTAAGAGGTAAGTAAGAAAGTGAAAGTTAAGTTCAAAAAGGCTTCAGAGATAACTCCACCCCTTCCCTTCAAATCGGGGGGGGGGGACCCAAAAATCTGAGAGTTACAAAAAAGAAACAAATCCAAGTTGTAATCCACAATGTTTTAGGTAAAATTTCATAAAGTTAAATCCATTCTTTCCTTCCTTCCTTTAGCCCTTCAGACATTTAGAGGAAGCATGCTTAAACAGCAAACCAGAAAAGTATATGTGCATATACAGCCCAAATTAATTCACTATATGATGCAGCTTCTTTATGGATCATAATCTGTCATACTGGTCCAACGTGGCTTGGTAAACATCTGGTAGCTAAGCCAATATCTGGCTTCTGTGCCTAAAGGAGGACTGCAACCTCAGCCTTTCCACTCCTAGTCCAGTACTTCAACCTCTACACCAGGAGTGTCAAACTCACAGCCTGCAGGCCAGATGTGTCTGATGCTGGCCACATCCTCCCCCATTTTAGTGAAGGGGAAAAAAGCAGGGGTGGAATCCAGCAGGTTCTGACAGGTTCTGGAGAATCAGTAGTGGAAATTTTGAGCAGTTGGGAGAAGTGGCAAATACCACCTCTGTATGGAGATTTTGCAACATCCTTGTCCCAGGAGTAGGGAGGGAATGGAGATTTTGCAGTATCCTTCCCTTGCCACACCCACCAAGTCATACCACACCCTCCAAGCCATGCCCAAAGAATCGGTAGTAAAAAAATTTGGATTTCACTACTGGAAAAAAGTAATGATAAGTCACGTTACGAGATGTTGTGAGTTTGACACCCCTGCTCTACACCATACTGGCTCTCATATATGTATGTCCAAGCAAGGTACCACTCCCAAGGTACCACTCCCAACAAACAATATATACTATCTTCTTGCAGCAACTAATTATGTGGTTCACTTTTTCTTCAACTTTTTTATGGAGATGGAATTTGCTATCTTAAAGCTCAAATCTGGCTATGTATGCATTTGTTTTTAAGGCTTGGTCTTGTGCAGCTGGAATTAGCCCTTCTGTCTCTTACTTCAACTTTCCCATTCTCAACCATTGTCAGGTCTTGTTATTTGCTTTGCCTGCTAGCTTTTTTTTAACGTACTGGCATGCAATACTTTGTCTTGCCATGTCTCTTTTCTGTTCATCATTTGATAGGTCTGTTTGGTTTCCTGGTTCCCTTGTGGTTATATCTACCATCCTACCCCCAGGTTGGACAGAATCCCTATGTCAGTAATCTTACATTTGCAGCATACATTTTTAAATTTCAGATTAAGCATCATATACATTGGCCAGGATAAGGCTCAAGAAATGTCTTACAATTCTTTCCTGCACCAGCCATTGTCTTTCTGCAAAGTGTCAATACAGACTGCATTCTTAGCAACAATATTGATTACTAAAAGTCTGTATAGATTCTCAGTCATCCAGGGTCATGATTGTCCCAAAGGTACTTTTTTCAGGAGGCAACTGGGCTTTCTTGTTTGTTTGTTTTTTGAAGACATTTCACTTCTCATCCAAGAAGCTTATTCATCCCAAATTGTACATTATAGTCTGTAGAGTTTCTTAGTCATCTAGGAAAAAGGAACTTTCTGACAACCATGACCTGGATGACTGAGAATCTATACAGACTTTTAGCTATACAATTTGGGATCAACACCCTTTGAATGGTGTGGGAGTAGAAATGGATTTCCAGAGCAAAAAAACCTGCAAAAAACCCAGGAGAACTACTCAGGTGACCCTGAGGACACAGATAAGCCTCCAAGTGCTTGGAAAGATAAATCCTTCCATTCTCCACTATCCTGTCAGAGCTGTAGAATCTTCTTGAATAAAAAGTGAAACATCTTCAAAGAAAAAGCAAGAAAGTCCAGTTACCACATAAAAATCACCTTTGGGATAATATTTATTACTCTATTACAAATAACCTTGCAGCATTTGGTATATTGTTTAGGCTTTATTGTTTTTAGTGTTGCCTGTATTGTACTGCATTTCTATTGTTTATTGGACCAAATCTCCTATTTCACCTGAGGAAGATTTTTTTGTTTTGTTTTAAAGTTGACAAAATAAAGTCCAAACAGAATTCTGTTAAGGTATACTTAACTAATTTTATGTGCTACATTGAATTTGTCTAGTATATACTCTTGTTAAAATATGCTTTTTTCCTTACCTAACTGTAAAATATAACACAGCAACAAAAAGTCATTTCATTTTCAGCTCACATATGACACAATTATAAAAAATAGAATGGTATTACTTAGATGTAATTATACATATATGGATAAAGAAATGCTGATTATCATGGACTTTTTCCTCTAGGCACAAACTGCCAGTTTGGTGCTGGAAGATGGTACTAGGATGAGAGGCTACTCTTTTGGGCATCCATCCTCTACAGCAGGAGAAGTTGTATTCAATACTGGCCTTGCTGGGTAAGAGGACATAATCTGTTTGTCATACTACCAGGATAATAAAATGGTATCCACATTAGAATGCTTCTATTCTAATTCCTTCTATTCTAATTAACTTATATTCTAATTCCAGTTAACTCATTAAGTTTAAGTCACTCCTTCCAGCTTCTCTTCATGGAGTAAAATCTTTTTCTTCTCTGGAAAGTTTATCAAGTACTTATAAGCTTCCCTTTTTCTCCAGGATTGCTCAACCTTGTTAATATTTAACAAGGATAAGTTTGATGGATAAGTTCTTCCATCTGGAACAGAACTTTTGAAATACTGCAACTGAAGGGAACCCAGACCATTTGATCAGTTTGGGAAAATAAATAAAGCACTACTGCCACATTCTGTACAAACTCTGCTTTCTTATCTGTGAAATCATCACACCATAAAAAGAGCCTTCACTACTCTCATTGGGATCAGTAGCAGTTACATTAAAGTACATAAATTTGGTTGCAAGGTTTTGCATCTGAAAATAATTATTTGTGCTTCTTTGACATGCTAAATACTAGTTCTTTTAATATACCTGCCAGCTCACAACTGCTTCATATAGATCAGAATGATGGAGAGCACTACTAATTTTTCTACTGTGATAGATGATAGGTAATATATTTTGCTGCATCACCACTGCCAAGTTGTACCAGCATTACTTTCCCTTCAAGATGATGGTTTATTGGCAGAAATGTTGCTTGTAAACTATGCATGAGCTTGTTTTCAAATGCATTTACTCATCTGCTCCCCACAATGGATCTCAGTTTCACACAGCTTCTCATGAACCACTCACTGTATTCAGAATACGTGTCATAGGAATCAATATCAGAGTTCCAGAGATTATGAGAAAGTACATTCTGTCAATATGGAGGATGGCCAGCAGAACTTGCATGAGCTGTTGAAAAGCATTTTTGGCGCAATATAAATCCTGTGCTACAGGTAGTCTTCAACTTACAACCATTCATAACCATTCAAAGTTACAACAGCATTGGAAAAACTTGCTTCCAACAAGTCTTAGCCACTTATGTCCGTTGTAGCATCCCACAGTCACATGATCAAAACTTGGTTTCTTGGCAACTGGGCTGTATGCACGATGCATTGATTCACTTGACAATGACAAAAAGGCTATAAAATTTAACATGACTCACTTTACAACTGCCTTGCTTAGCAATGGAAATGTTGGTCCCAGTTGTGATTGTAAGTTCACTTGGGATAAATGTTATGTGGCTGAACATGACAGGGTATTAATACCAAGAGTAGAGCAATCCCCATTAGGAAGAACATGGAAACTGGAGTATAGAAAGGTATGTGGTCCAGTTACAAATTATAAAACCACAGTTATTTAAATAGATATGCCTGATCTATTAGTCAATTCAGAGATTTTTTTGTGAGATTTCCTTGTTGTGAGCCAAAACCAATATATTTCAAATAACTCTAAATAACTACAGAATTGGTTGCAGTTATTAAGGAATATGTAAATTGTGCCTGATAACCCACCCACTAGTATTTTGCTAATATGATTACAAGCCACAAGCTTAGGAACAAGTTGTGATACTTTAAGGCACCATGTTTCCCTGCGGTCTTCAGATCATCAATATTCAGATTTTTGGGCCAGCACCAGCAAAAAGGCTGATCTTCCCTGTATATATAGAGTCCTACTGTCCTTTTTATACTGGATTTCAAAGCATTGATAGATATATTATATTCTCTAATGATTTTTGCTTTACTGAAATGCTTTTCTGAAATATAGTAAGGAGACAGAAAGTGGAAATGCAATTGTGTATCCATACCTTTATTACAATAACTCTGGGCCCAGTGGCTATAATGAATATAAAAAAGCATTTACACTTAATATGAGATCAGGTCTGCAGTAATAATTTATTCACTTCCAAACTGCCCAACTAACTTCAACAGTATTACTTTATTATAAGCCTCCAGGGTTACAAAAACCATGCATTAAAATTAAGCACATAATTTGTTTTAGTCATTGGCAAAATCTGCATATCAAAAATTACAAAATCATAGTCTGACATATTTCATACCAATTGTTTAATCTGACACATCGTTTCTCTCAATTGATTAATACATTTAATTGTTGATATCAGCCCACTACCACTCTGGATTAGTTATAGTGTTTTCCTGTGTGCAACAATCCATCTTTTCACAGGGAAGTCTACATTCCATAAAAATGCCTCTTGCAATTTGCTGATATTTGAGAAATAATATTGTACTTCAATTATATATAATTTAAATAACAATGAAATAAATTCTATTTAGGCTGTGTAAATCATCCTGAAGAATGCTGGTGCCTTTACAAAGACACCAGGAATACTTCATTTTTGAGTACTGTGATATATATCCATATAAAAATGAAGTTTACGAGTTAAAGGGGAACATTTCTTAGTAGCTATCACTTGCACAAAATGTTGTATCAGACTGAGTGGGTATTTTCCCCTTCAAATCTTTAGGTACATATTGTTTACAGACAATTGACAATAATTTATCAGTCAATTTATCAGTCAATTTATCATAATTAATTGCAAAAATGGCAATATTTAAGTTCCCCGCTCCAATTAGAAAATGTTAATATTCCCAGCCACATCAACAGTTCAACAAAACAGTTAATCTAGTTTCTTAAATTCTGTTTTTCAGCTTGCTGATCTGGCAGGGAGTATTAATTTTGTGTAGATTTTAATCTAGAAAAGTAATTTCCTATTGTGCTAAATCCAGATACACTGAAAGTCTGACTGACCCCAGCTACCATGGGCAGATCCTCACACTGGTCAATCCCATCATAGGAAATGGTGGCGTCCCTGACACAGCTGCTACAGATGAAATTGGCCTCAGGAGATATTTAGAATCTGATGGCATCAAGGTAAGCAAAAAGATCCCTAACACCTCATTCAAAACCTCTTTGTTTTGTTTAAACAAAAATCCTGATGGGGCCAATAGTGACTGCATTACAAATAGTCTTTGACTTTCAATCATTCATTTAGTGACTGTTCAAAATTACAGCAGTATTAAAAATGACTTATGACTGTTTTTCACACTTTCGACCATTGCAGCTTTCCCATTGTCACATGGTCAAAATTCTGACACTTGGCAACTGGAATACAATTATAATAGTTGCTGTATCTTGGGTCATTTGATCAACTTTTGCAACCTTTGGATAAGCAAAACCAGCGGAGATGCCAGTTTCACTTAGAACCATGTTACTGACTTAACATTGCTTGTGCAAATGCAGCTTCGTGTGATCACATGCTTGCCCACTGCTTTTGTGGCCTGGGTCCCAAAAGGCCATGGCCCAGTACCTGGGATTGGGAATTCCTGCTGTAGAACATGCCCTTATTAAAAACAGATCTGGAATCAATCCTTTGCTGCTAAGCATTATTTTAAAACACTTTAAAAATAGTTTTAGAGTAACATTTTCTTCATAGGTTTCAGGCCTGCTGGTGCTGGACTACAGCAATGAATATAGTCACTGGCGGGCAGTCAAGCCTCTGGCTGAATGGCTGAAAGAAGAAAAGGTGAGGCAGAATATATTTCCTATGGAAAATATTTTTATAATCTTTATAGTGATTTGTATTTTACTGTATTGAAGAAACCAAAGAAGACGTCTCTTTTCTATTCTTATCTTATTTAGTAGATTACAAAAACAACTTGGAAACTGCACTTCAGTAGATTTTTTGCACGATTTTTTTTAAACAAAAAGAATAAAACGTTTTTAACCTTCTCTTTCGCTTTACACTAGTGGGGAAGAACATAGCTTGATATTAAAACTTTTTCCTGGTTCTGTACAGAGTCCAGAATTTTTACAATAAATTATGGAAACTGTGTTATCAGTTCAAATGAACTTTATAAAGTACACTTTCCTTTAAACCCTACCTTCTCTAAGAAATGCATTTCCCTGGATTCTTTTAACATAAATATTGGCAAGTCAAAAACCTGCATGCCTTCTCTTGTTTTATACTGATCATGTTGATGTTATGTTATTTTGACTGCTTTGTAGATGAAAGTAACTATACAGGATTGAAATAAATCAATTTCAACCTTAGTTTTTATGACATTGTTGATTTATTAGTCATCATATCAACTCATATCCTAAATACTTCTAAGTTGATGGCTTGTTTCTTTTCTATAATTGAAAAAAAATGAAAGTCCATATTTGATAGCAGCTTTCACTGAATATTAAAAAATATTCAACATATAGCACCGATTGGGTATTTTAGTATGATATATCAAAATTATATATGTGTTATATTATATTTGTAATAAATTAATCAATTTCCATAATCAGATGGAATTTCTATTTTAAATTTTTAGTATGCTACCATTTGCTTTTTCCCCCACAGATACCAGCTCTTTATGGGATTGACACCAGGATGCTTTCTAAAATAATTCGAGACAAGGTAGACAAAACCAATTTATTGAAAAGACCCTGTAGATGGCTGTAATAACAAAACTTTCCAAATTATTTTTACATAGATGTATATATCTTGTATTTTAAATTGAATTTGGCTGTACACCGCCCCGAGTCCGTGAGGAGAGGGGCGGTATATAAAT
>JANHFP010000866.1:228525-246277 GCA_032468135.1 Calamaria suluensis | reverse complement strand
AGGACTGACCAGTTGGATCGCCTTGCAGTCCAAGGGACTCGCAGGAGTCTTCTCCAGCACCAAAGTTCAAAGGCCTCCATTCTTTCCAAGTTTCTTATGGTCCAACTTTCACAGTCGCACATTGCAACTGAGAAAGTCACTGCCTTGACTATATGCACTTTTGTTGGAAGGGTGATGCCTCTGCTTTATTCAAAGCATTGCACAGTCCTAATAAGGGCTCCTTCGTGCTCTCTGAGCTTGGTTGTTTTCTTGCAGATGTTTCGTTACCCCGAACTACATCGCATCAGCAGTGCTAGGTAAGTTCATCAATTCTCGACTAGCACTGGTGATGTGACCTGGTTTGGGTAATGAAACATCTGCAAGAAAACAACCATGCTCAGGGAGCACCTAGGACCCTCTTATTTCAAACCTGAGCTGCATACATCCTCATAACAAGGAGTTCTCATAACAAGAAGTCTGCCAAGCCTTCCCCAAGCCAGAGCTCCGCATGCAGAGAGCTTCCTGCTGTTACAGAGTACTATCTTCGGACAAGAAAGGGGGGAAAAGAAACTGAATTCAGATCGCATCTGCCTTGCAAAGCTTTCCAAAGCCAATTTGGCCTAACCCACAACCAATTGTACACATATTCTGCTCAGGGACAGTTTCTTTTATCCAAAACCCTGCAGAAAGGGACTTCCCAACCCTATGACTTTAAGATGTGATAGACCCGTGACGGAAAACCTATGGCATGCATGCTGGAAGTGGCACGCAGAGCCATCTCACTGGGCTCTTCCAGGTTCTGGCATGCTGGCCAGCTGGTCTTCATGTGCACGGGAGTGCCGGAAACCGGAAGATCAGCCACCCGGCGCAAACGTGTGCGCTGGGAAGGTGATCTTCTGGTTTCTGGTGTGCGTGCACGCATGAAGACCAGCTGCCCAGTGCTCATGGACATGATGGAAACTGGAAGCTTAAAAGGTTCGCCAACACTGTGATAGACTGTAACTCCCAGAGGCAACCCAATGGATCCAGCAGGCACTGAGCTGAGAAAGCCAGCTTATCACTCTCCAACCGTTTGTCGCCACAACCAACAATATATTTACTGGTGTCTTGCAACTCTGATTTGAGGGTGACGAAATATTTTGCATTTTGCGCAGGAACTTGGTTAGAAGACGCCGCCTCCTTTTAACTGCTGTCTGTTACACATGTGAACCTTCACCCAGAAACCTTTTTTAACAGTCACATTCTTAGCTTCTGGCACAACTTTTGCTGGAAAACAAGAGCAGCTTCTACATGCATCGCATACTATTTACATGTCTCTCTAGAACGGATACGTTTTACAAGTAACCATTTGTTTAACGCCTGTTTGAAGTCGCAGAGGCGGTGGAAAAAAAAAGTGACTTACGGAACAATCCTCGGATAGCTGCAGCATTCCCACATGACCAAGCGATCAAAATGCAGGCACTTGCCAACCAGCATGGATTTAACACCTGGTTCCAGCATTCTGGGGTCATGCAACTGCCAGTCAGGGGGGGAGCCGGATTCACTTACCAACCACATGATTCACTTACCAACTGCATTGAAATGATAACCATGGCAAATACCCATCTCAATAAGGAAACTCCAATCAAAAAAAAAAAATCCCTTTGGTGAAAAAATAAAACTGGCTACGTGGCTAACTTCAAAACCAAACACAAAACAATATGCCACCAAATTAAAACAGAATGTGTCAATTACCACTACAAACAAGAAGAAGAGCTGCTACATACAAAATTCTCAAAGTTCCAGCCATCACAGAGTCACGTGATTCTGACCCGAGTCCTGAACCACCAGCCTGGAGTTTTGATCGCTAGAGTCAAACACAATACATGAACTTCCTTCTTGGCTCCCCACATACAAAGTTAATGGGGAAGCCGTCAGGAAATCGGAATGGTTCTATGAGGTCCTCATTTAACAAGCAAGCAGCTATTCGCTTCAGATCAATAACCAGGGATTGCTGAAACTGCCGCTGCTAAGTGTTGTCATGCTTTGTGGCTGCATCATTTAGTCACAGAAATTCCAGGGCTGATTACCATTGTTAAGGGAGGACTGCTTGCAAATTCAAAGGAAATGAACAAGCATTTAGTCTATTCCTAGTATTCTACAACATGACGAAGTCTGTAAGTAAATCATCCATTCATTCTGGACGTTCTTTCTTGGAAGCTACCACCCACCTTTGAAAAGGCAGCCATGGTAAAGAGTTGTAAGGCTCTGATGTAATAGAACCAAAGTTAAACAGGATTGAATGCCCTGATTGAATATATTCTGATTTTGAGACAGAGCAAATGAATGACTGGGCAAAATGAGTTCAAGGAAAGCAGATGAACAATTTAGACTACTGGTGTCCAAACTTGGCAACTTTTAAGACTTGTGGACTTCAAACTCCCAGAATTCACCACCCAGATTTGTTTTGCTGGCTGAAGAATTCTGGGAGTTGAAGTCCACAAATCTTAAAGTTGCCAAGTTTGGAGAGCCCTGATTAGGCAAACAGGAAGCAGACAAGAAATCAACTTACTAACACTTCATAATCACTTCAAAGACCTTGAGCCTAGGCAGACTAGATCTCAATTTTTTTAAAAAAACAGATTAATTCAACAATCATGGGATCAGGGATTACTTACACACTGTATTGTTAATTTAACAGTAACAGTAAAAATGACTTACTACTATTATGAATTAGAAGACCGTAAACAATGTGTGCAGCAAAACAAAAGTTATGAAACCGTTATCTGGTCACGTGGGTGCCTCAACGTACGACTGTCATGATTTACAACAGAAATTCCAAACTCTATTAGTCATAAATTGAGGAGCAGAACATGCCTCGTTAAGCTCCTGAAAGAAATGAATTTGAACAAAGCAAGAAAAACACAATTGTATACATGCCTCAACTTCTTACAAATTTTCAAAAGACTTGAAAATCTTAAAGGTGAATACCAGCCTCAGGACTTCATGCCATGTAACTGTTTTTTTTATTTCATGCAACAAGTTATTGTTTGTTTCACCCCAACAACCAACACTAGTGCATTAAATAAATAAAATGTGCATTAAATAAATAAAATGTTATCTGAAAGAGGCATTTCAAACCAATTCCCATTGGTTTGAAAAAACAAATTCAAGGTAGTCCCAATTCTCACTATGATTACTGCTTTTTTGCATCACAGCTTAAGTACCCACAATAAAAATAAATCATTCCAGATTCTAACCATTTCTGTGATATCTTTTGTCTATTAATTTCAGTTTAATTCCAGATAGTTCCCTTCTCCCTCTTGTGTTTGCAAGCTATCTGCTTCTCAGGCAAACTTGGGATTCCTGATAATTAACACTGCCTGTAAAATGTGCAATATGAACTACATATTAAGATCAGTTTTTCTTTTAAAAAAATATACAGAAAGCACGTAGAACAGAAAACTTGCTCATTTCAGTCAGCCATTTTTATGGATAAAGGTTGAATGCAATTTTAGAGAGGGGAAAAAACTCAGAAATGAGTGGGGCAAGCTCTTTTGGGGAAAAAAAAGATGCTAAATTTCAGGAAAATAAGTGTAGCCTACAGAAAGTGTCTGAATTGTGGAGTGCTTTCTGAGCTTAGTTGTTTTCTTGCAGACATTTCATTACCAAACTAGGTAACATCAACACTGCCAGAAGAGAGTGGGATTTGCTCTCATTATATAAGGTTTCTCTCGCACATATGTGCTATTCGTTTCCAACTCTAGGGGGCAGTGCTCATCTCTGTTTCAAATCCAAAGAGCCAGCGCTGTCCAAAGACATCTCCGTGGTCATGTGGCCAGCATGACTAAATGCCAAAGGCGCATGGAACGCTGTTACCTTCCCACCAAAGGTGGTTCCTTTTTTTCTACTTGCAATTTTACATGCTTTCGAAACTGCTAGGTTGGCAGAAGCTGGGACAAGTAACAGGAACTCATTCCATTACACGGCACTAAGGATTCGAACCGCTGAACTGCCGACCTTCCGATCGACACATTCAACTGTCTTACCCACTGAGCTACTACCTATCTAATTAGGAGAGCATGATGCAATGTTTATATTAATGAACATAACGATTATGGAACCCATACTTGCTATTAAATTAACCTGAGCATACTTTGTGTGCAGTAAATTGTTTCTACAGTAACACCTAGAACTTATCTAGAGTTGCTCCAAAGAAGCTAGAAGAGGACTGACTAGGAAGGATTTAGAAAATGACTCTTTTATACAATTTTATAAAAAAGATTTGACTCCACTCACATACAAATGCAGTTCCACATAACTGTCGTACAGAGAATTTGTAACATCCAAAAAGGATCTTGAATAATCTGTAGAATAACCAGTATTCTACAACTGTCAAAAGGTCATATGTACAACTGGATGAAACCTATGTATAATTCAGGAGATTTTATTCGATGCATTTTTTTGTTAAATAAAGCATGTCAACCACAATGGCACCCAAAACTTACGTTGCTAAGCGAGATAAGTAATTTTTGCCCCATTTTATGACCCTTTCTTGCCTGCAGTTGTTAAATTAGTAACATAGTTTCTAAGTAAACCTGGTTTCTCTTTGCTTGTCAGAAGGTCACAGAAGGCGATGACATGACCTTGGGACACTGCAACCATCAGAAATATGAACCAGTTGCCAAACTTCCAAACTTTAATTGTATGGCCATGGGGATTTGCAAAAAAGAGTCATAGGTCCCTTTTGTCAGTGCTGTTGTGACTTCAAATGGTCACTAAATGAATGGTTGTAAGAATGGACAATGGATTAGGATTTCAAGTTCTCCCTGTTATTCAAACTCTAAACATTAGTATATAGGTATGTAGGCTCATTGCCAGGGACACACGGTGGCTCAGCGTGGTAAGGCAGCTGAGTTTGTCAATCGGAAGATTGGCAGTTCATTGGTTCGAATCCCTAGTGCTGGGTGAGCTCCCATTACTTGTCCCAGCTTCTGCCAACCGAGCAGTTTCAAAAGCAGGTAAAAAATGCAAGTAGAAAAAATAGGAACCACATTTTGTGGGAAGGTAACAGCGCTCCGTGCGCCTTTGGCATTTAGTCATGCCGGCCACATGACCATGGAGGAATCTTTGGGCAGTGCTGGCTCTTCAGCTTTGAAACGGAGATGAGTACCGGCCCCTAGAGTCAGAAACGACTAGCACATATATGCGAGGGATACCTTTACCTTTACCTATGTAGGCTCATTATAAGGGACATGGCAGTTCAGTGGCTAAGATCTTGAGGTTGTCAATCAAAGGGTCGATAGTTCAGTGGTTTGAATCCCTAGTATCACATAACGGGCTGAGCTCCCGTTACTTCTCTCAGCTTCTGCCAACCTAATAGTTCAAAAACATGTAAAAAAGGCATGTAGAAATGTAGTAACCACTTTTGTTGGGAAGGTAACAGTGTTCCGTGCGCCTTTGGTGTTTAATCATGTCGGCCACATGACCACAGAGACGTCTTCGGACAGCATTGGCTCTTTGGCTTTGAAATGGAGATGAGCACCTCCCCCTAGAGTCAGGAATAACTAGCACATATGTGTGAGGGGAACCTTTACCTTTAAGATTCAGTATATAGGTATCTAGGCTCATTATGGCTGTCCATGTGTCTGCTTCCTACACCTCCTGTTTTATATACGTTCCTTCTCATCACCCTGACTTAATCAAAACAATAGCAGTGAGGAACTCAGGAAAGCTACCTATTAATACAGTGATCTGCTTCTTTCTGTATAAACACAGTTTTAAAGGTGTCAAATGTTTTATTCTTTTTTTTTAAACATTTTGGCCATGTAGACTAGTTTTTAATCATTATCCATGTGATTATTAATATTTCTGCTCTGCGTTTTCATATAGGTTTGACAAATCTTGTTTTCTTTCTTTTCTGTAGTGGATAATTTAATAGCCAACTCCTGCTGGCGCCAGTAATGAAATACATCAAACTGATTAAACCATAACATGTTGGAAGAAACAAAAGATGATTAAAGTATTAAAGTAAAAGGGAGAAAACAGTACATGGCAGGATCCATTAAGGGCCATCAGCAGATACAAAATAAATAAGATATGATGATTATGTCAATGAAGAATAGAAACAACTGAAGTCAGTCGGCAAATGTTATCAGGTAAATATTTAGCAAGGAAGGTAAGTAGCTGAAATATAATGCTTCAGTGCAACATTTTTAAATCTGCTTCAAACAATATGCTAATTATAACAGCAGTTTGCAACCAGATTGTCTTTCCAGGGAATTTTTAACAGCAACGCACAGTAACTATAAAATCTGACACATGCCTCATTAAACCATTGTTACAGGTTAAACAAAAGGAAGGAAAGTACTTTGGAGGGAGGCTGTAGATTAACCCATCTCCCAAAGTCTTATGAATTATGAAATGGAGTTGCTGTGGCTTAGAGGTGGAGCACTCACAATTCGGGAGGTTGTGAGTTCGATCCTAGGTAGAGGCCAGATGTAGGGTCTCCTGCTTGTAGGGTCTCCTTCTTGGGGTGCTGGAACTTCCTGGGAAGGTCACCCTGCTTTGGAATCTACCCAACCAGGGCCTCTGGAATGTCAGGAGGATGGAAGTTACAAGGTGCAAGCAAGATGGGAAAAGTTATAGCTATGTTTGACCAGATGCAGCTGGGACAGGAAGATTTGAAAAAAAGGGCAAAAGGACATTTAAAAGAAGAAGAATCAGGGGAGGATATTAAAGATATGATGAGTTCAATGTTGGCAGAATTTATAGGGAAAGAGAAAGAACGTATTGGGTGGGACATTGATCAGGCATATAGGGTAAATTCATATTATGCTAAAATGCATAATATTCCTAGATGTAAAATTCCTGAGAAGAAAAACAAGAGATGAAGTACTCAGAGCACAAAGGGGAGGGGTGCTAAAACACAATGGTAAAGAAATCACTATTTTTAAACAGATTCCAAAAAAGATACGGGAAATAAGAAAGAAATATTTTTTTTGTCTAATAAATTGTATCTTAAAGGGATCATGTTCAGATGGCTGATGATGGAAGGGTTATTGATTTTTTGGGAAGGGAACAGAATTAAAATTAATAATATAGCAGAGGCGGAGACCTTTTTGCAGGAACATAGTTCCCTTTCAGATGAGGAAGGGGGCATGCCATGGGGAGAGGAGGTTTAAATATTCAAGGAGAGCTGGGCAGGGAGGAGGATGGGCCTGTTCTGGGGGCGGAAGGGGGGATGATGTCACCCAGGAGGCTAAGATCTATGGATAGAAAATAATGAAGCACAAGAGTGATTTTATGTAATAAGAAAATATTTGAAACCTTCATGGAATTATATGATATAAGAATGAATATAAATTTCCTCAATGAATAAGTTATAACTCTCAAGGGGAGGATATGAAAAGTATTTTTCTTTTATGATTTTAGAAATTGTTGATAATTTTTTGTTAAATGAAATTATGAACCCACATTGCTGTACTAAAATTTACAAACCTATTTACCCTTACCTTTATAAAATTATAAAACTATTTTTTTTACTTTTATGAAACTTATAAAAAATATTTTTGTAACATTGTTAAAAACTGTTTTATTGCAAAAAATTAATAAAAAACACTTTATATAAAAAAATGCAGAATTTGAACAACACATTTTCTTTTATAATATAGGTTTTACTTAGTGACAAGTCCCATCTGCTGAAAATCTCCACTCATTTTACTCAGTAACTTCTACCCTTTAGCATTTGCAGTTACCCTTTCCATTAGTACAGTAGCCATAGCAACAATTGGCCACTTCACTGCCAAAAATCAAATTATCATGTAATAGACATCTAGTGAAGAAGTTGCTATGATTTCAGAAGCTCATTTCATGGATCTTGTGTAGTTTCCTTCTGTTATATCACTGAAATCCAGATTATTTGAAAGTTATTGTGGTTAATTGTGTTGGCCTTGGGGGGCGGGGAGTAACAAATATTACAAAGATACTGAATGACTAGAGAAATAATTTTATTTTAGGTTTAACATTTTTCCTGCAGAGCAGTAGCAGTAGCAAACAGTAGAATTTCTCGCCTTTAAATATAGTGCTCTGCTGCAGAAAAATGTTCCTGCACATTTATTCTACAGTACTATTTCTCATTCAGCTTATTGAAATAAAAAAATCATTTCAACAATTTATTTCAAAAGAAAACATGGAAAGTAATAAAGTAACCAAGTCACCACAAGAATCATGTGCTCTCCTGTTTCTCAGAGAGCAGCCATTTCTGTAGGGTTAGGCAACTTTCCTGGTTTCCCATTCTTGGAAGGGAAAATGTCACCAAGGAGCTTTTTAACAGGCTGCTGAATAGGAGAGCCAGTTTGGCTTATATGTTAAGGCATAAAGTTAGAGGTTAGGCAGTTGTTAGTTCTATTAGGCTCAAAGCCAGAGGGCATCTTTGGACCAGTCACTCTCTCTCAGCCCTAGGAAGCAGGCAAGGGGAAACCACTTTTGAAAATCTTGCCAAGAAAACTTCAGTGGTTATCCAGGTAGTTAGCAGTTACCAGGAGCCAACAATGATTCAAAAGATCCCACCCCCTCAAAAGTGTGAGAAACAGGAATGCCTCAGAATAATGGTAAGTAGTGTGATTTAGGCAATCTCATCTTCTTTCACTTCTTCCAATGAAATAATCTCAAAAACAGCACTCAAAAGAAATTTGAAAGAAATTCTCAAGCAACTTGAGAATAAGGTAATAAAACAGGCTCTTTCACAAAGGGAAATTGCAAAGCAAAGTTTGACAGAATATTAATTAACTATGGTAATCTCCCCACATGTCATTCCCTTAACAAATCATTCCTTCTCTCCCTGATTCTTCAGAGGACAGAATCAGCCAGTTGTGAATCTGTTAAACGGACAAGCTTTCATTACAGCTCAGAATCATGGATATGCAATTGATGGCAACTCTCTCCCTTCAGGCTGGAAGCCTCTGTTTGTGAATGCAAACGATCAAACCAATGAGGTAAGATTTCTTTCTCTGAGTATCTGATGTCTGCTCTTCAAAGAACAGGCTGGCATCAGTATTGCTTGGATTATCAATCCCATGAATTCTTAAATATACTTTGCTCACTTCTCACTGAAATATATATCTTTGGTGAATTACTGGAAATTATACTGGAATTATTTAGAGACTACAAGGCAATGTTTTATAGGGGCCAGTGAAAAATCCAAATATAACCATATTATTTTCTATATATCTGCATGGATGTTGGAAAGGGAAATGCTTCTGGGCATGGTGGCAATCCCTCTGTAGTTAGTAAAACCCTTGAAATAGAGGCATTTTATAGAGCATGCTTGATGGAAACCGAAGTTGCAGCAAGGAATGGGAAAAGAAAGATGAAGTTATTTCTGTTTCGTGGAAAGTTGTTCAGAAGTGCAACCTGAATTCATTGAAACTCAGAGGCCTTTTCTGAAAAACAGCTGATAGTATTTGTCTTAGTAAACCAGAGTTTATTTATAGATTCTGGACTCAATATATATAGGTGATTCTCCTATAATAGAAATAGGATTGGGTAATATTTCTGTTAGGGTTGTATGAATGACAGATTCAAAACTTATGCAAAACTCAATAAATCTTACAGATGCTGTGATGTTCATTTCAGGTATGAATCTACTGTAAATGTTCACTAGAGTTGCTCATCTGTTTCCTGGACTAGTTTGAAGATGTAATAAATTTCAATTCTCCCTCTAAACTGTATCAGACACTTAGCCTTGACTGTATGTGGGGTTTACTAAGAAGAGCATTTTAAAATTATTTTTGTTGTCAGGAAGAAGACTAACAGTATTATTTTTAATCCTGCAGGGAATTATGCATGAAAACAAGCCAATTTTCACAGTGCAGTTCTATCCAGAAGGCAATCCAGGGCCAACTGACACTGAGGTATTTGATGGGGTGATTAGGAGAAAGTAATAATAAAATGGTCAAACACCAGAACCTTATTCTACAACAAGCCTCCCATCTGAAACCAGATGTTGCATATTGTGCACATTCAGCTTTGTTCAGAATTTAGACTGCTGAGCCCAGTGCTGCGGCAATGTGGAGGGCAAGGTGATGATTGGTGCCTGAATAAAGCTGATTCAAAACATTTTACATAGCATCCTTCTCCAACATCAGGATGTAGATCTATGCATATTAAAAATCAGGTAGCACCATTCTATTACTTCAGAATACTGGCATGGAAACATTTCTGCCACATGGACTACTGCAATGTGCTCTGCTTGGGGTTGCCCTTGAAGACCAGTTTGACAATCCAACTTTTCCAAAGTACAGCAGTATAAGCAATGATGGGCATTTTGTGACAGGTTGCTATTTTATTTCTGGGTGTGATTCATGCTGCTGACTACTATAAAGCTCTACATGGCATATGGTTTGGTTGCTTAAGGGACTACCTGTCTATCTGTACTATCTGCCTAGTTGAATTGATCTAGCCGGGTTGGCACACTATGGGTTCTTTCGATTAAACAATGTCATCTCTCAGGGCCCCGGAATCATGTCTTCTCTGTTCAGTTAACAATAGCATCCAGATCTCTACATCCCATTTTTCTGTGCCATACATTCAATCAATTTTATGGGTGCAATGTTTTGCTGCTAAAAGTGTCCATTTTTTTCTGGAGCATGCATTTCATAGGCAATTCTTCATTACTTACTAGTCACATGACCATGGCAATTTTTAAAAAGTGCATGCAGATTTATATTCTTCCAGATACTTGAGACATCCTTCTTTGAAATCAGAGACTTTTAACTGTAGCAATCTTGTTTATATAATCTAAATGGCTTTTCCAATTCACTTGACTATATCTAAATGCCTTAAATTCACAAAAAAATGGAGTTACTCATTGCCAGGTACATCATCCTTGCTATTTTCCCTTCCCCCAGTTCCAAACTCTTTGTTCTTGTTCTGTTTCTTTGTGTGATAGATTATGACAAAATAATCTAAGATAAATTTATCTTAGAAGAGGCAAACAAATCCAGATGTAAGAAATGTAGAGAAAAAGTGTTCCAAAGGTCTCCATCTTAATTAATCCCCTTTAACTAAGACTGGAAATGTACTCTGACATTTTTTTCAAGTTTCTGTATTCATCCCAGCCTAGCAGTAAGGATATTGTCCTGAAATCTGGTCATCCTTGCTTCATTGAACTTGCCATCTACATGTAATTTGACACTGAATGTCTCTTTTTTTCTGGGTCTGTTTCTTGAGACTTCAGGAGAATTTTCTACTTGGATGACAAGAAGGATGACCATGAAGTTTTAGTACAGCTCTATAAAACCTTAGTAAGACCAGACCTGGAATACTGCATTCAGTTTTGGTCATCACATTACCAAAAAGATGTTGAGACTGGAAGAAGTGCAGAGAAGAACAGCTAGGATTATTAAAGCCCTGGAGACTAACACATATGAAGAACAGTTGCACAAAATGGGTATGGCTAGAGTAGAGAAAAGAAGGACTAGGCATGACATGATAGCAGTATTCCAGTGTTTGAGGGGCTGCCACAAAGAGGAGGGGTCAATTTATTTTCCTAAGCACTAGAGACCAGGACAAGAAACAATGGATGGAAACTAATCAAGGAAAGAAGCAACCTGGAATTAAGGAGAAACTTTCTAACAGTGAGGACAATTAACCAGTGGAACAGGTTACCTTCAGAAGTTGTGAGTGCTTCGTCCCTGGAGATTTTTAAGAAGAGACTGGCAGCCACTTGTCTCAAATTATATAGGGTCTTCTGCTTGAGCAGGGGGTTGAACTTGAAGATCCCCAAGCTCCCTTTCAGCTCTATTCTGATTGATTGATTGATTGATTGATTGATTGATTGATTGATTGAAGGAGAATTCTGGCCTTAACTTTCCCAGCCCTGCAGTAGTTAAACTAATTACATGATTGTAAATGGCCAGTTAAGACAGGCCTATAATAAGAAGCAAAGCAGTAAACATTGGAGGAAAACCAGCAAGAATGGAAAGAATTATGTTTTTTTTACTATCTCAGGCAAACATACACAGCAGCAAGAGACAATAGTTTTTTTTCAAAAACATAGCACAAATACAAAAATAGAGAGGAATTGCAAAGGTTTGATCAAATGACAGACCAAGGGACCAACAGGAACATGGCAACAACTATGAAGCAACCAGTAGCTGGACAAGAAGAATTATTTACAGAAACCAGCAGCTGTAAGAGAGGGTATAAATATTCCATTTTGAGCCTTCTTCCAGCACACAATGGAGAACCATCAATCCTGATATGAGCAGTAGCTCATATGTTCTTCACCCAGAACCTGATCTTTCTGTTGAGTGCAGTCTTCTGACTTCATATCTGATTCTACATTTCTCCCAAGGTTTGGGTCCAGATCAGAGTCTGGTCACTTGACCTGGCAAGGCAGGAATTGGTTTCAGAGTGTCAGAGCAACTAAAGCTTATACCTCCTGAGGAACCTCCTCATACCCAGCTATATCTAAAGAAGTATCTTAAGTCAGGGCAAGACACAAGTGGGAACTTTACTGATTCCCATTTTTCAAAATCATTAGCTTTATTTTACAATCTTCTCTTATTCCAATACTTATTTTTCGTTATAGAACTTTGCGTAATTATTTAAGTTTTTGGAGCGCAACCCTATTGGTGGGTTAAGCATTCTGTCTGTGCATGTAAGCAATCCCAAGAGCAAGAATTTGAGCTGAGCAACAATTAGTGATGCAGGTTTTATAACCAGAGCAGAATGGAAACTTACAAAAAATATTTTATAGGGATAGGCAAAGCCTTTCACTTAGCTGGCTACATTGTTTTAGAAAAGTGAAGAAGTCTGTCCATCTGGGAAGAAAGCAAATGCTAGTCATTTCATAAAAGAAAGAGCAGACATAATGAAAAAAGAGACACAGAGTAAATATTTAACTCTCTATTTATACTTTGTTACATCTATTCATATATTGTGGGTAGCTAATAATGATATGGCGATGAGTTGGCATCCCTAGACTTGGAATTCCAGTAATTTAGTCACAATCAGGATGCCAAGAAATGATGCATTGTTTTGATCAAAGTTCTCTCTGTGTGTGGTGTGGTTTCATGAATTAACTCAATTTCAAAGTGCTATAGTGGACCCATTACATTGCACAATATTAACCACGTCTCCGATCTTTCCTGGTTTCTTGGATAGAAAACAAAGTATTGGGTGAAACATGTGACCTGCCTCTGTTCTTCTAATTGGAGGTGGGACATTTTTCTTTCCTACATCAAGGCCCTGCTTCAAAGTAGGTCGCTTCAGCAGTTGGACTCCAGACAGCTTTGCAAAGAGGTGCAATTTGCCATTGTGCATAACCCTACAGTTTACAAGAGTAAAATCAATGATTGGTCTAATTAATTTTCAACAGTGGCATATTTTTCTGAGACTCTCGGAAGGAAGGAAGGAAGGAAGGAAGGAAGGAAGGAAGGCATAAGTATTAGATTTGTCTAATTACTTGGGTCAATTTTTCTAGTGTTGAATTTCAGATGTTGGGCTCCAGTTATTATAAATTCTGAACATGGATCAGGCTGATGTGATTATAGGAGTTGTAGTCAAACATCACTTGGGAGACTTAAGGTGAGAAAGACCAATTTAGGCTTAGTTGTTGTTAAGTTTTTAGTTCATTGCAATACTTTATATTAAATTCTACAGTTCAATTTGTATAGGTAGAACGGGGTCCCAGTTACTGATCTTTGTGAAAGAAATGCAGTATATTTCTTACTATATTTCTTTCCCCTTGAAAAGACATTACTTTTCAAATGCATTTTGAATACCTTTTCCTTATTGAAGTTGTAGAATTATGTAAATGAATTCACATGCACATTTTCTTGTTCTCATATTTGAAAATGAAGCTTAATCCCCTGCCTGTGATTTGTCCTAGTAATCCCACGAGCAATATGTTGAGTAATTTAGCGAGTGTAATAAGAAAACAGGTTCAGAATGTACAAGAAAGGTAAAAAAGGGACCTAATAATATTCATTGGAGTTATTGTATTCAAAAGACATTTTAGGGAAAAAAACATTTTAATTGCTTACTGACTTTCTTGCTTTACTGAAAAAAGATTGAAATGTATCAATGACAAGGAATAAATGGAACAGAAAAAAACCTTTATAAATGTTGAGCTAATCTTCCAGTCTGAATTTGGAAATCTCTGTAAGATTAAAACTTTATACGTGAGGAGGGCAGGTAGATGCAGATGTCCAGTTTACATGGGAGGAGCAATTAGTTTAAGATAGCATAAGTAATATTTCCCCTCATCTACCACTCTTCTCTGCAACCCTCATACTCAACTGTTTCCTCCAGATTTAGGAATGACAGTTAGGCATACTTTCTTATCTATGTGATTGTTACCAAGCTAAGAGGAACAGGCAACACAGAGTAAAGAACCCAACAAGGAAGCAGATCTGGAAAATTTGGGAAGCATCTCTGACTACCTTGACATCTAAATAGAAGAAAAGAAGTGAGAAATTTATCTCCTGAAACAAACACAGAAGATAAAAGATATGGAATTCTTAAGGTTAACTGAAGCCATCTGCCTCAGAAGACCTATGGAAAATGATTTCCTAAAATAAAATGGAATGGAAACAGAGGAATGACAAATGCAGGATATATTCCATTATCTGAAATGAAGAAAACCTACCTTCAAAACAAAATATATAGACCCAATCACCTCTTTGTGCAAGATGCTCAAGAAAAGAAACTCAGTGAACTAAAATATTGCTCACTAAATGAGATTCTGGCAGGTATATTCACTAAGCCTTTACTCCAAGATTGGTATGACATCCCTCAATAAATTATGAGAATTGTGATTGGTGTATGAGTCAGTGAGAAGGGATATTCTCCCTTGGGAAGCCCAAATCCAGGGATGCCAAATTTTTAGTGCACCTTATGATCTACTGGCCACAGGCAGGACATAGTTCGCTAGGTTCCACACTTTATCTATCCCTGTAATATGTCTTTTAAAATTAACTGTCAACATTAACACTATTTCTATCATAAAACATGCTTTACTAATTCTTGGTCAGATACTATTTTCATCCTCAATAAACTCACTACACAGAAGACTTTAACTTGCAAGAATGAAGTGAATAAATAATGCAGTAAATTCAAGCCTGGGAAATACAGATAGGGAAATTTTCACAAGATTTGTAATGGACAACCACATTTCTTAATCAGTTTAAATTTCTGAGGCAAATTGTTATTATACCTTTGTAATAAACAAAGAAATTAAAGATGGGTAAATTTGGTTCATGATATGAGCAAGCCAATGTTATTGGCCAATAAAATCCCACACAATTGAAATCCACTTTTATATGAGACACTGTTGTAAATCAGCCAAAGGTCCTAGTTGGCATTTAGATTTTCATGCAGATTATATGAGAAGTGTGCATTAAAACTCTTTTAAAAAAAGAGTTTTTATTGAGTAGTAGTAAGTAACAACAAATATTCATGTACAATATGTAAAACAGTATAAAAAAGTTTTCTTTTTTAATTGCGGATTTTAACATTTTCCTGTTGTGGTAGGGTAAATGGTATGTAAATTCTTATACAGCAGTGCTACAAAAAAAGTCAATTCATTATAGTGTATGAACATTTCAACAGTCAAAGACAAGCAATCATTTCTTTATTTTCCATATTTGAGCTTTGATTTTTTTCTAATTAGCTATTCATCCACCTTTCTACATCTTATTTCTGTTTTCTTGCTCTCAGCCGGGGCAGTCCCACATCCCCCTCTGCCCCCAGGACCGGCTCCTCCTCCTCCTCAATCTCTCCATTTGTTTGTCTTCCCCTTCCCCTTCTTCGACTCCTGTATCTATTATTTCCAGTAGAGAATCGTGATCTTTTAAAAAGGCTTCCACCTGACTAACAGTATTAACTTTAATTCTGTTCCCATCCCAGAAAATCATCATTCCTTCTGGCATCAACCATCTAAACATGATTCCTTTAAGATACAATTTATTAGATTAAAAAATATTTCCTTCTTATTTCAAGGATCTTTTTAGGAATCTGCTTAAGAATAGTTACTTCTTTGCCCCCATGCCTTAATGGCCCCCTCCTTTGGACTCTAAGAATTTCATCCCTTGTATCCATTCTCAAAAATTTTACATGAACCTCTCTCAGGACATTGTGTGTTTTTGCATATTGTGAATTTACCCTATAGACTTGATCAATGTCCCATCTGAGATGTTCCAGTTCTTTCCCTATAAACTCTGCCAATATTAAACACATTTTATTTTTAAGGTCTTCTCCTTCCTCTTTTCAATATTTTGAAATCTAAGAAAAAACGATGATTTTTCTAATTGCCAATTTAACATCATATTCTCCATATTCTCCATCTTTTGTTTTCCCCTCTGTAATCCCTGCATCCCCTCTTTCAAATCCCCCACCCTCCTTTTATTCTCATCCAGGTTCTGACCAGTTCTGGAGAACTGGTAGTGGAAATTTTGAGTAGTTGGGAGAACTGGCAGTAAAAATTCTGACTGGCTATTCTCTGCCTCCTGAGTCCCATCTGATTGAGAGGAAATGGGGATTTTGAAGTAACCTACCCCTGGATTAGGAAAGGAATGGATATTTTACAGCATCCTTCCCCTGCCACACCCACCAAGCCATGCCACACTCACCAAGCCTAAGATGACCAGATTTTCAAATTGCTAAGGCGGGACACCATCGACGGGGGGACGATGAGCCTCCTGCCAGCCGCGCGCCACATGCCGCATCCGCTTGCGCCCCTCACGCCAAGGGAACTCACTCCTCCTTCCTTCTTGGTCTGAAGCTCCTGCCTCTTTCCTGCTTCCTCCGAACATTGTGCTACAGCAGTACACCATCGACGGGGGAGGGGGACAGACGGACAAATGCCAACGAGCCTCCTGCCGGCCACACGTGCGTGCCTCCTGCACCCAGCAGGAAAAAAAAGGCGGGACTTTTTAAAAATATGGAACCCACCACCGAAGGGGTGCCCAACCTTGGCAACTTTAAAACCTGTGGATTTCAATTCCCAGAATTCCCCAGCCAGCATCCAGAATCCACATGGTTGGCCAGGGGAATTCTGGGAATTGACATCCAAAGGTTTTAAAGCCGCTGAAATTGGACACCCCCTGACCTTCTTACTAGCACAATGGAGTGTTCTGTAATTCTACCCTTTCAATCAAAATTTACTTCCTCCGTGGAACGCAGAAAATTTTGCAGCATTTCTTTGATCCTGGGGATTTTTGCATGGTTGTTTTTTGTTGCTGTTTTGATGATCAAGAACCAAGTGGTGATTAAGATGGATTCAGTCCTTCCTGCTGGGGGCTTCCTAATAGCATGTAAAACTGTTCAGTTATTAAGAGATCATTAACACCGTGTTGGAGGCTTGGATTTCTCCAGCTGCAGCCAGATCTGTTGTCAGACATCAGTTGCATTGAGCAAGAGAGGAAATGTAAATAGCAAGTTAATTTACATGGATAACAACTGGAAGGCAAGGTTGTGGTAGGCCAGTTCATGAATCCACATTCACTGCAAAGCGGGGAGGGGGCTGAATAAAACCAAGGCTATAGGCATCCCTAACAATGGATATCTGGAAAGATATCTCTTATGTGCAGTTTATATATGTGTGTGCTAGTGCAATGTTCTAATAGCTGCTAATTCAGGGGTGAAATGCTTCCGGTTCGGACCAGTTCGGTAGAACTGGTAGCGGAGATTGGGGCAGGTTCGCAGAACCGGTAGCGATCGCTGGCTGGCCACGCCCCCAAACTGATCCGCGGCCCTGCCATGCTTGCCTGCCTTCCGCGCTGCCTTT
>JANHFP010000866.1:156533-167272 GCA_032468135.1 Calamaria suluensis | reverse complement strand
AGCTTCTGCCAACCTAGCAGTTTCGAAAGCACATAAAAAATGCAAGTAGAAAAATAGGGACCACCTTTGGTGGGAAGGTAACAGCATTCCGTGAGCCTTTGGTGTTTAGTTATGCCGGCCACATGACCACGGAGACATCTTCGGACAGCACTGGCTCTTCGGCTTTGAAACAGAGATGAGCACCTCCTCCTAGAGTCGGAAACGACTAGCACATATGTGCAAGGGAAACCTTTACCATCTTTACTTCATTTTTAGTTCCATTTGCCTAGAACAAGGGTTGGCAAAGTATGGCTCGCAAGCCACATGTGGCTCTTTGGCCTCTTGATGTGGCTGTTCCATGCGCGGGCCGGTTTGTGCAGTCTGATTCCCTCCCCCGATGAAAAATGGCCAGTCCTGTGACTAGAGCTTCCACCACTAGAAGATTCCACCACAAGCTGTCCCCTCCCCTTGCCATCCCAGTCCCTCCTTGCCTGGCTTGAGAAGGACAGGGGATGGAGATCTGCTCCTTATTCCAGAGTGGGAGGAAAGCTTCATTGTTTGCTGGGTCTTGTGGGCATTTCTTCTGGCCGTTGTTGGTGCTCCATGCAAATTATCACCTGTGAGACCAGCTTTGAAAACCTTAGTTCTTCAGCGGACCAGGGGGCACTTTGGTCAGTGGTGGGGAGCTCCTGCGCCCCTCACCTGTTCACCAAAGCTAGCAGCTACCTCCCGAATCAACCGGGATGACATGGGCAGAGTCAGGGGAACCCCTGCGCTAAACGGCTGGAGCCTGGCACGTTTCTGAGGGTGTGGGTGGTGACAAAACCCCCACACCTCTCAGTTCTTTAGTGGACCGGGGGGAGGGCTTGGGATGCGGCAGGGAGCCCCAGCACCTCTCACCTGTTCCCCTGCATGCTCTCTGGGTCTCACGGAGTGCCAGAGAATCAGAATCACAGAGTATAAGAGAGACAGACATGGGGCGGGAGAGGCTTGTCTCCATCCCTGCATTCCACTGCATGAAGGAGAACAGGTGAGGGGTACTGGGGCTCTCCGCCATTGCCCAAGGATCCCCCCTGTGGTCTGCTGAAGAGTTCAGAGGTGCGGGGCTTTTTGTTACCACCCACACCTTCAGAAACATACCGGGCTCTAGCCATTCGGCACAGGGGTTCCCTGACTGCGCCCATGGCATTCCAGTTAATTCAGGAGGTAGCTGTTGGTTTCGGTGCTGCTGCCAGTGTCTGTGCTGCTATGCCCCCCCGCCCCTGTTGTGCCAAGCCCGTGGCTTGGCCTCGACAGAGAATGAAAGAGAAATACAGAATAAAATGGAAAAAGGGATGAGGTGAGAGAAAGAGAGAATGAGAAACAGTGGGATGGAAAAAGAAAGAGAGGGGGGAGACAGAGAAAGAATGGGAGAGAGAAGGAGAGAGAAAGAATGAGAAAGAGGGGGAGAGAAATAATGGGAAAGAGGGAGAGGGCGGGAGAGAGACTGAAATAATGAGAAAGTGGGAGAGAGGGAGAGAGAGAAAGAGAATGGGAAAGGTGGAGAGAGAGAAAGAGAAGGCGAGAGAGAGAGAGAAAGAAAATGAGAAAGAGTGGGAGAAATAGAGAGGAGGGAGAATGCATAAAGGACTCCATGTCAGCCCTCGCCGACGCAACACAATGATCCTCACCCAAAATTGGTTGACAAGGTTTTATTCCGCGCCGCACAAATCAAGGCAGACAAGATGGTAACGGTTGAAGTTAGCAGTAACTTCCCACTCCCTTATTCCCCTTATATAAACAATCACATTGGGAGTTTCCACCTCAGCACACACCCTCCCAATCCACCAATGCCTGAGGCGTCCTCGCTGTTGCTCCACCTCCTCCATCCGTTGGTCCTTCAGATGTAGCCGCGTTTAATGTTAGTTTATGCAACCTTAATTCATTTGCCACCACTGTGAATCCCCTTTCCCCCCCATTTCTGACCTCACCCCCGTGCCTCCAGCACCAGTGCTTCCTCCTCATCGGTAAGTGTCCCATCTTGGCTTGCTGTCAGGATAGGAGTTAAGGAGCTTCAGCAAGCAGCATGCTGGATTTGTATTAGTGGTCTGTGGGGTTTAAAATTATGAACTTGGTGGTCCCTGAGGTTCAAAAGGTTGGGGACATTTGGCCTAAATGGTAGTACACATGCTCCAAGCATGTGCTGTACCATTTGGGGTGCTCCTTCAGCCAGCTCAGTCTCTTTCTTCTCTGGCGGTGAGGAGTAGTAGTGGAGGGCAGCGGCTGAGTGAAGTGTCAGCCATCTCCGCTAATGCTCCAGACATAATGCTCCGCTAATGCTCCAGCCACTGGGTGGCTGCCCGGCGGGGGCAGGAGGGAAGGCTGTTGGGCCCACCCTGCCAGAATGCTGGGCTGGAGAGCGCTGCTTCCTCAGTTCTCAGCCAGCTGGGAGGGAAGGAAAGAGGCACCAAGCAATTGGCAGCCTTTGCCCACCACTGGAGCGGGAGAGGAGGGCCCTTCCACTCCTCCTGAGTGCAGAGGTCATTTGCCCCTGCCCCTGCCTCCTTCCCGGTCAAGCGCCACCTTCCCTCCTGCCTCCATGGGTGCCGCCACCAGCTGGCCGCCCAGTCCAGGTCTGGAGCATTGGCGGAGATGGCTGGGAAAAGAGATAAAAGAGCTGCTTAGGAAGGGAAGCGACTTTTATGGCAGGAGCCTGCAGCGGTGTGTCCCTGAACTCACAGAGACACTTCCTAAACCTTAGGAAGCATCTTCGTGAGTTCGAGGTCACTGTTCCTCCTCTCTGCCACTGCTGCCTTCTCAAGGGAGGGAGAGAGGAGAGAAAGAAAGAGAGGGAGAGACAAAGAAAGGAAGAGAAAGAATGGAGAGAGAAAGGAAAGGAGATAGGAAAAGAGAAAAAAAAAAAGGAGACAAGAAAGTCAAGTGACCACCAAGCCACACCTACATAGTCATGTGACCATACCATACCCATAAGCCACGCCCACAGGACTGTGGCTCTCAAAAAAAATTGAAATGATTGTATTGTTGATATTTGGCTCTTTTGACCAATGAGTTTCCCGACCACTGGCCTAGAACATTTTCAAAGCCATTCACTTTCTTGCTCTCTACACACTTGCTTCACATCTCTCTGAGCAAATCAGTCTATACCAAGGAAGGCCTTTCATGATTGCTACTGACACTGTGGTGTACCTGATAGCATGACTGACCGGGCTTTAAGAGCTTATACTGAGAAATTCTGAGGCCTTTTATGGCTTGAAACTCAAACTGAAAAACAACAGCATCAAATTGGTTCCTATAAATAGTCCACAAAATCTCTCTTTCCAATGCCAGGAAAGGATGATTTCTTAACTGGAAAATTGAGTTTTGTACCTTCAATACCCTGGATGGTACTGGCAATAAAATGATCATTCTCTGTAGCTAATGCTCCTACATATGAATTTATTTTGTTTGTCTGATCAGCAGCTTATTTGATCTCTCAAATATCCATGAGTATGTCCATTGCATAATAAGGACATATTGGGACAATATCTATCCTTTCCTGATTCCTATAAACATGACTCATATAAGCATGAGCTCTAGCCACTAATGTCTGGAAAAGCAGCACATTAAATAATAAATGTTAATTAAGTTGCATATATGGAAGTTCTACATATTATTCCCCCCCAAAAAAGCTGAGATTTATTTGCATTATATTATCCTGTTTGATATAAGGCAGCCGATCCTACATCAAGGTCAAGTAGCCTGCTTTGAACCAAGTCTGTAGTTTTTCCAAACCAGAACTTCTATAAAGCAATCCAGATTAAGGAAGGGACCCTGTCAGTTTTGGGGCACTTTGGATGGCTGTAGAAATGTAGAAGGCAGACTTTGAAAAAATTGCAACAGTTCTTCCATGTTTTCCCAAAAAGCAGGATATGGAGAGTAATAAAAAACTGGATTAAAATGATTAACAAATCTACTTTCTAATTGTATAGAATGATTCTTCAAGGGCTTCCCAATTACCATTTTACAGACAACATTTTCCTACAATGATATTGTATAAAGAAACACACTAGATGGCAATTTCAGTGCCATTTATAAGGACATGGAAATCACTAGTAGATGTTTATACATGATTTCCAAATCAAACTATTTTCTGCAAGGGATTATCTGTGATGCTATGTTTTAGGAACTATACCCAAAGCAAAAATGATAGATGTCTTAGAATAATACATCATTTTTGTGTTGTGAAAAGAAAAGACTAAGACAAAGGGTGCAATGGAAATTGCAGATTTCATTGACATTATTGTCTAATCAATCCTCTTTGATTACCAATTTGTACGATTTTTTTTTGCATAAGGGCATCCTTGTGGTCTGAAATCAACGGGGTTATTTCCAGAGGAGAGGCAGATGTTGTGTAGCTTTAAAAGCAACACATTTATTGACAATATTTAAAATGGAGAAACCAGAATTTAAACAAAATTCCAAAACTTCTGTACCTGATTTTCTGAAACTGGGCAGTGTTTATCTTCTCTGGAGGTTGGGGGAGGGGAGTAGGGGGTCAAAAAATTCAAGAAGGCAGCCACAAATATGTAATTAGCACCTTGCCATTCTTCATGTGCATTTCAAGAGATATAAGGGGTAGAATTTTGATCATATTGTTGTGACCATCATTATAACTTTTTTACTGCTCTCTGTGGACACTTGCTGTGCTTTCTGTACATTTCATCACATTTTGTTCTTACAAAAAACATAGCAGCCTGTGTTTTTCCCATGTTACTCCACAGAAAACTCAAATCATATTTTGTATGAGGCCCCAACTTCATGTGGACAAGTTTTAGATCTTACCTCTGAGATGAAGTTCCCAATAAGAACCTGCAGTAAGGGTAAAAGAAAAATGGAACGGATAATCCTCCATAATGTTTAAAATTCTAAATAAATCAGAAAAATATATCACAGTGGTCTGACATATTCTGGTTAATATAAATTGAACCAGAAGCTTTTAGGTAATCTGTAATATCATTCCAATTTTGTTTTTTTTGTTTTTTAAAAAAACAATCTTGATTTTGATAGTTTTCTAGTCTAGGATGGTTCCGAAATAAAAGTGTAACCCTTAAAAAAAAAGGATGCTGCTGCAATAAGGAATAATCTAACCCAGGGCAGGGGTGTCAAACTTGCATCATCACGTTGTTGCCACATGACATATTGCAACTTTTTCCCCCTTTGCTAAAATGGGGGTGGGCATGGCCATTACGTGACACATCTGGCCCGCAGGCTGTGAGTTTGACATCCCTGATCTAACCAATCTTAATGGAGTTCTTCACACTGTAGCATCTCTTTTTTAAAATGTCACAGAACCCTAAAATGGAAGCTGCTCTAAAGAATAGTAGAAAGGAACTCTGTCAAAGTTCAAAATTTGAAGACTATATTTTGAATGTTTGCCTCTAGTATGACTCAGCAATTTGACTGTTCTTGCTCTTCCTACTTCCCATCTGACAGTGAATATGCATGGATAGGACCACAAAAGACTGTTGAGTGATTAGCCATGTTCAAAACTAGGCAGATAAATGTCAAAAATGGACTTCCTGACACTTGAAAGAACCTGAATCCTGAAGAATTACCTCTAAATGTCAGCAGTCTTCAGCATTCTGGTAATTTATCATAGCATGCTATTAACTCATAAAAAGTGAGGAGGGGGGGAAACCCACTGTGAATGATGGTACCTTTGAAACAGCCCTAAGAATGTCCATATCTTTCAAACCTGCATCTTTCCAGTTTCATTTCTTGTTACCTCTTAGAAACAGATATATCTACATCATACTGACAGTATTTTGAATTCGGCTATGTGAAAATGCCTCCACCCCCCATTACTATTTTCTGTCCAATACATGCTCTGGCAACTGCTTTTCTTTCAAGACATAGTTGACAAAAACAAAGAGAGGCAGTGGCAATGAATTGGATTAATGTGCAGGAATATTCTAAATATCCCTCTCCAAAGCTTAATGCAGCGAAGAGCTTATTCACAGATGAGAGGATTGGAAGAGAAATAGAGTTTGCTGAGCACAGTTTGCAAGTGCTAATGGATACTGAGTTGAAGCTTTCCAATAAGAAAAAAGAAAGTGAACTATCAGTCTGAAGGAGGCAACCTGGACACTGAATGAAGCAGAAATAATATTTAAACAGGAAAAGGAGTTCTGCTATAGTTTAGCTGGGCACTATAAGGATATTGCATTAGACCTTCATCATTCAATTAATTATGAATTAACTTTAAATATTTCAATCAAACCCATTTTTAAACTGGGTTTTTAAAATAGTCCAAATATCCCTAAAATGGAAAAAGATTAAACTACGGATTATTTAAAATTGTTTTGAAAAGAAATAGTTATCTTCACAAAGATATTTAAAACCTTTTTTTCCCCTCCTGTTCAATTGTGTTTAGTTCTCAGAAACTACCTGGACAACTCCTTGCAGTTATCTTAGCGAGATTTTTCAGAAGTGGTTTGCTGAAAGAACGTGATTGGCTCAAGGTGGCTTTGTGCCTAAGGCGAGACTAGATTACATTGTCTCCTGGTTTCTAGCTCAGTGCCTTAACCACTATACCACTACAAATGGTTCTCATCTGACGTGTGTACCTTTAAACTTAATTTTAACTGGAATTGAAACTATTATTTCCAAATGGACTTAAATAACAACTTTCTATATTCTTACAAGTATTGTATAAAATATTACTTTTTATGCACATGCTGCAAAGTAATAGCTGGGTAAACAAAACCGATCTCTAATGCCAAATTTGTTTTGAGTGCCACTCTTTCTTAGCAGAAAAAGTGTTCCATGGATCAGACAGTCAGACAGTTGAATTTGTTGTCTTGAAGTCAATGATCCATAGCGAGAATTAAATGTGCTCTTTGGTTGCAGAGTTCATTCCAGTGAGATTTTTCCTTGTATTTTTCTCCCAATGATTTAGAAGAAAATTAGCAGTACATTTTCCCACCAACAAATTTTATTAAAGGACATAATTATTTGAGAACTGCACCTGATTTCATCAGTTGCCTCAGATGCACAAAATATTATATTAATAAAGTTTGTTAGAAAAGATGCTATCGGATTCCTTCTGACTTTTTTTGTCACCAAACACTAACATAGGTCTTTTCCCACAAATCTCACAAATATTGTATCCTTCTAATGTATCCAGGACTTGTTGTTTCCCAGACTAGCTCTAAATATATTAAGAATACATGACAAGTAACTAATTCTGCCTTATTTAATAAGATTGAATATTGCTGCAATACTATCTGCTAAGTATTTCGAATTCTCAAAAATATAAACATACACCCCAAATATTACTAATAATAATTTGGGAGGAAAAAGTCATCTATATTTAAAATTTAGAAGAAATAATTTTCTTATGAGTTTTAGTTTTTATGCTAGATGTTTTTCTGAAAGGCATTTCAAGACAGTTGGTACAGGAAATAAAGATAATGTGCTTTATCTAGAGAATGACAGATGGAACATGATTCTGAAACAATGTTTTATCTCTGTTCATGAAGTTTCAAATTTGTCCTCTGTACAATTTTAAAAGGAGGAAATTCATCTGAACCCAGGGCACGTTTTGGCTTACACTTTCAGGGATATATATTTTTCTTCTTCTGAAGTCTGCACATTTTAGTATCTATCTTCTTTTTTAAAAGGGGAAAACAACTATGCAAATTGCATATTTGGCTTATGAGTTATCTGTTTATCTATTTTCCGTAGTTTTTTAGAACCATCTCACCAGGTGTTCCAGCTGACAAGACGTCGAATACAAAAATGTGTTGGCAAAACTATGACAATTTATTTTGGCATTAAATTTTAATAGCACAATTATTTTAAAATTGTATTGACCAGATCTTATTATGTAAACCAGTCACAAAGACTCAGTGCCCTTAAGTTAGACCATATTTTATAAAGAAGCATTTCTGGCAAACATCAAATTGTGTTTGAAATGACTGAACAAAAAAGTTTTGCTAGGAAAGCGTTTCTCAAAAAATATTCCTTTGGAGCAGAGGTTCCCAAACTTGTCAGCTTTAAGACTTGTGGACTTCAACTCCCAGAATCCACTGGAGAAGGAAATGGAAACCCACTCCTGTATCTTTGTCATGAAAAACCCATGGACAGTACCAAATGGAAAATGGGGTCATGATGGGTTGGACACAACTTTGCAACTAGCAAGAATAGTGCCCATTCTTATCAGTGATAAATAAGGAATAGTACTGCTTTTTTTTTGGAGAACAGTTCTTTCAGCTTTTCAGAACATTAGATACAAGAAGTTTTTGAATCTAAAATTGTTTTCTTTTATCTTATTAGTGGTTCAGCAATGAATGTAGTACATACAGAGAAAGAAATGAAGAAGTTTTTGGCAGAGGCAACCAGAGTTTCACAGGTATTACACCAAGTTTTTCTTCCCTTCCCACTGTTCAAGTAAACTGTTACCTTTTCAATTAAGCTAGCCTTATTTTTTGTACATTTGAATACTGATTATTTCAGATGTGAGATAATTTGAACACAATATATAATTATCCATTTCTAATTGATATGTATTATTTTCTCCTATCTATATTTATAAAGAGTGTACTGCCCTTATATCTAACTAACTCACAGGACACAGACCTTATTTCTACATTTTTGTTTATATTCTTACCAGCATGTTGGTGGTAAATTCATTATATCTCAGTCCAAAGTCATATTTCTGTTCCATATCTGTGCTTCAGAGGAGAATTTAGAAATTCAGTAATAACTTAGCTTCTATTTCTTTTATACAGCATTCAACAATGCTGTGTTTCTGCTGAGTTGCTTCTGTAATTGTCACTGACATTGATGTTTTATGTATGATAAAGCTGTAGAATCAGTAGGTAATCCCTTAACATGATTAAGATGTCTAAGGATGCCTACCAGCGTAACCAATCTCTAATTACCTGGACATACTGCTTTTGATCTGAGTAGAGAAAGCCAAATAAGGCTGGATTATATAACAGTGTATACTACACCCTTTGGGGAAATTCTATAGTGGGGAATAGATGGAAAGAATTGCAAAATATAAACATCATCTCCCACTCCCCTCCATCCTGTTCAGGATCTACAGCTAATCCTTTACGCAAGGGCACTCAAATGTAGGACAGGGAGGCAATGGTTTCATTTAGAAACAGAAGAGAGATGCAGTACAAAGGTATCTTGCTTCAGGATTGGCAGAAAGTTCTAATTCAAGTGAATAGACCAACCCAGACCAGTCATCCAGGCAGTTGATTTTATAGGTTGGTGCTAGTTTGGAAAATTATGGCTGTTTTAAATCTCTTTAGGAAAAGAACTGGGGAGAAGCTTGATGAAGGCTAGACATGATTAGATAACTTGATACTTCTTGTCAATAGGCACCAGGGAAGAAAGGAGGCCCTTTTTTATCAGATTTGGCAAAGCCATCAGTGGACATCAGGAGCAGAGGCTCCATAGAGAAACATGGAAATGTTCACATCAATGGTAGTAAACAAGCAAATTAAAAAAAAACTGTCTTTCAACCCTGACACTGATGAATATTTAGCCCTATTTTAAATATATATTTAAGCACATGACTGCTACATTTTAAAATAAACCACTTCTGTGTCACTGCGCCTATCATGTGGAACATCTTTGCATGGACCAGTTCCAATGGGCCTTTTGCATGGTGTTAAAGATATTCCCACAAGCATTTTTTTTTTGGGGGGGGAGTTAAGCATCCCTCCTTATCTGATTGCATTGTCTTAGTAATTGGAAGATGAATGGCTTTTCGACCCCAGGGATCTTTTAGAGGGATCCTGTTTCCTAAAATGTGCTCCTACGACCCCTAGGGATTCCCAGATATTCTTTCATCAACAATCAAAATTACTTGCCAGCCTACAATGAAAAGTAATATAATATTAGAATACAATTAAATCATCATGAGAAGTGAATACATCAATTTAATTTTTATGTGCTAAATATTGATAAATAGAACCCAAACAAACAAAAACTCTTTTAGGGTCCTCCAAAATTTTTAAAAGTGGAAATGTGTTTTGAGAGTAATTGTTTAAGAAACACTACTTTAGAGCATGGTTTTGGAATACTGATCTTATTAACTATGTTATTGATTTTTTTGTTTTTAATTTGTATGTTTTATGCATACATGCATGCATACGTACATACATACATACATACATACATATATTCTTGTTTGCCACTTTTCTTTGTATCTGAAATCTTGGCAGCATCAGTCAAGAGACTGTGATGGTGAGAGAGCACTGATGGCAATCTCATGGTCCAGGAAGCCAGGCAGGCACAGAAGGAGCCCTCAATAAATCTTAACTGTATTTCTGATTCTCAATACACATTCAGTGTGTGACACTAAGCCAATCACACAGAGCACCACATTTTCTAAAAAGGAGAGTGCTCCCAGCTGGAACCAGATGTCCAAAAGTGATTGGTATGTTGGATGTTAAGCTCTTGAAAATCCAGTCTAAGTGGCTTGATAGAAGCGGATGGCTGGCTCATTTTTGAAAGCTGAAGTCCTGACAAAAGGTCAGTCTTGGAAAGAATGTGCTGTCTATTTTTTTAATCTGATCCTTACCTTCTGTACTGTTAAGAGAAAATAAAGTCCAAATATGTCCATGATGAGGGGAATTTTTATCTTCTGCCCAGTAGTGGCCCTAAGGACATAACCTTATCATCTGCCTATGTATGTATGTATGTATGTATGTATGTATGTATGTATGTATGTATGTATGTATGTATGTATGTATGTATGT
>JANHFP010000866.1:140205-152466 GCA_032468135.1 Calamaria suluensis | reverse complement strand
AACAAACCCCTTAATGCTGTAATTACTGCATCTGAAGTAGTCGTTTTCATTAACTTAATGTCTAACCATTTTGAATAGGCGTCCACTGTAATTAAGTATGTATGCCCTTGGCAAGGACCTGCAAAATCAATGTGAATGTGTGACCATGGTGATTTTGGTATGTCCCATTCATGTATAGGTGCCTTGGGGGGAGGGGGCTGGTCTAGACTCTTGGCAGGCCCTACATTTAGCCACCCAAGATTCAATTTCTTTATCCATCCCAGGCCACCAAACATAGCTTCTAGTCAACCCCTTCATTCTTCCCATGCCTGGATGTCCCTCATGCACCAATTTTAACACTTCCCAACACATTTTTTCAGGTATTACCACCCTATCCCCCCAAGCAGACACCCCTGCAATACAGACAGTTCATTTTGGCCTGTTCAAAATGGTTTGAAGTCCTCTCCTGGACTATGGCAAGAGGGCCAACCCTTAAGAGTCCAACACAACATGCACACCAAAATTTTGTCCTTAGCAGTGGCTCTAGAAATTTTGGAAGCAGTCAGCAAATGGTTTCATAGAAAGTCAATAAGTAATATGATAGTCTCTTCATCAGAATTGTCCACAGGTGCAGGCAAGGGACAACGACCGAGGGCATCAGCATGGGAAATAGATGAGCCAGGTTTATAATACAGTTTGTAATTATAAGCAGCCAGAAATTCAGTCCAACACAGCATACCTGGTGATAGGATATTTGGTGTGGGACGATCGCCAGCAATGATCCCCAGTAGAGGTTTATGATCAGGGATAAGAGTAAAAGGTCGCCCATACAAATACTCGTGGAAATGCTTAATGCCAGCCACAGCAGCTAATGCCTCTTTATCTAATTGGCTATAGTTTTGTTCTGCTGTGGATAGAGTGCGGGAGTAATAAGCAATAGGTGCCTCCCTCCCATTTGGTAAAATGTGACCCAACACCACCCCCACACCAAAAGGTGACACATCACAAGTTAACCAAAGAGGGAAGTGGGCGGAGTACTGGACCAACAGGGAGTCGGAAGTTAATAACAACTTAATTTGGGCAAACGCCTCCGCTTCTTTCTGGCCCCACTTCCAAACAGGTTTTTTTGTCCAGGAGCCGATGTAATGGTTCAGCTATTGTAGCTTTCTGGGGCAGGAAAATATTATAGAAATTAAGCAACCCTAGAAAAGCTTGCAGTTCAGTCTTAGTGGCTGACATGGGCGCATCCCTAATTGCCTTAATTTTTGACGCAGTGGGTCTGATTCCTGCCTGGTCTATAAGATAACCCAAAAATTCAACCTCTTTAACTGCAAAATGACATTTTTCTCTTTTTACCTTTAACCCCAACTCTTGGAAACGTGAGAGGACTTTCCGCAGGTGTTGCTGTAATTGTTGATGGTCCTTAGCAGAGATGAGAACATCGCAAAAATATGGTATTACTCCCTCAATGCCATGCAAAAGGCGTTCCATCAAACTTTGAAAGATACTGGGAGCTACACTTACTCCAAATTGCAAATGCCTGTATTTAAATGCTCCTCGATATGTCACAATTGTCTGTACTTCTGCAGTGGCATCATCCACAGGCAATTGCTGATAGGCTTGGGCAAGGTCTAGTTTTGCAAAAAAAATTCCCCTTCCCAAACGATGTAGGAGATGTTGTACCACTGGTACCGGATAAGCATTTTGCTGTAATGCTTTGTTTACAGTATTATTGTAGTCTCCACATAATCTCAAAGATCCAGCTGGTTTTATTGGAGTCACTATAGGAGTTTCCCATTTGGCATGGTCAGTAGGTTCTAATACCCCTTGAGCAATTAACTTATCTAATTGCTCATCTACCTTTGATTGTAATGCAAATGGTACCCTCCGAGATTTTAACCTATTGGGAGTTACTTTAGAATCTAAGTTAAAGGAAATGGGGGTTTCGGCATACTTGCCTAATTTCCCATCGAAAACCGCTGAGAATTCTTTCAGTAGGCTTTCCTCCCATGTCTCCTCTTCAGTCAGGTTTACTCCCATGACTCTCAGTTGCAATGGTTAGAACCATTCCAAACCTAACAGGGTCAGTCTGTTGTTTCTCACAATCATTAATGGGAGTTTCCCATTAAACTTTTTGAGCTCTATGTTAAATTGTCCCACTCTAAGTACTTTAATTTGGTTTCCTTGATAGTCTTTTAGTTGCACTGTGGAAGGTTCAAGGTCCTTCACCTTCAGGTTTGGTTGTATTTTCTTTATTGTTGACCAGGATATTAGTGAGAGGATTGAGTCAGAATCAATCTCCATTTCGCAAAGTTTTCCTTTGATCTTCACGGTTGCTGCCAATTTTGTTATTTTTCCTGTGCTTCTGTTTCCTGCGCTGGAATGACCCACAATTACTGTTTGATGCATTTCCTTGCAGTCAAATGTGTGGTCATCACTCTTCTCTCTCTTGGGCCAGGGTTGTTTCCTCCTTGTTTCCTGGAATCTCTTGGGGGTTTGTTGGGGGCTCCCCTGTCCGGGTCGTCTGGTCATTTTCAGATTTGCCCTGCAAGCCTTGGCAATATGACCCATCTTCTCACAGCATTGACAAATTGCATCTTTAAAATGACACTCGGAATGGTGGTGGTTTCCTTTGCATCCGGTGCAGCACAAAACTCTTCTTTCTCTTTCCAGCTTTCTCTCTCTTGCGTCTAATCTGAGATGGTGAATTTGTTTGTCCCCCGATTCATCTGACTCACTTTCACCCCCATAATGTACGGTTGCTATCTCTTTAGTAGGGGCTGATTTGTTAATTTGTTTCATAGCTACAGCTGACTTTTGTGATGCCTCAGCCACTGAAGCTTCATCCAAGGCTTCTTGGAATTTAATTTTGGGCTTCATCAGTAGCTTACTCTGTAAATTTGTGTCACGCAGCCCCAAAACCAAACAATCTCTCATTACCTCTTCTAGATTGGAGAATTCGCAGGCAGATGCGATTTCTCTCAGCTCTGCTATGAAGTCATTAATTGCTTCGCTCTCCCGTTGATCTGTCCTATAGAACTCATGTCTCTTGACCAAAGAGAATGCTTTAGGGGTGCAATGTGTTCTTAGCAATTTTTCTAACTGAGTCCAAGTTAAGTCTTTTAGCTCAGCTGGTGCAGCGAGTGACTTGGCTATTTTAAATACTTTAGCACCACAATGGTTTGGGAAAAATGTCCTCTTCTTAGTCTCTGATAATCCCAAGAGATCATTACATTCTAGACACATATGGAAATGTTCCATATATGTTCCCCAATCTTCCTCGGCCGGGTTGAAATGGGTCAGAGGAATGATGGCAGCCATTACACCTTCCTCTTAATTTTCCCCAATTCACTTTAGGGCTCCTTACTTATATTCCTTGTCCTTCTGTCTCTTAATCCCACTTTCGTCGCCAGTGTTACATTGTGGGTGCAAGGATGGCAGGACATCAAGGTATTGAACAAGAGATGTTTAATGGTTAACAGCAAAACTGAAACTCAACAGCTGCAGCAGCTCCTATTATAGGGGAGCTTCCCGCTGTTTCTAACTAATCATTGCAAGCTGTCCTCCTGCCAAAATGTATCCATATATTTACTTCCTAACTGTTGCTTTAATATGTAACAGGTGGATAAATATACCCCAACTCCAGCAACAAGAGCAGAGCTGGGTAGACCCCCTATACAAAGCCATCTAATAAATAAAGTTTTCAACTAATAGCTGAAGATCTTATCTATTGATGTATATAGACACCCAAGCTCTGCTTCAAAGATAAATCAGTTGCTTGAGCCAATCTACTTTCAAATGCCACCTCACAGTGCAGATTCTCTATCCAATTCCCAGCCCAATCAGATCTGAAGGCCAGGAAAACTTTTAAGCAAAGTGTAATTGATGTCCCTGCCCAATATGATTTTGCACTGCTTAAACATGTTAAGACCTTGAAGTGGCTGCCTCAACACCAGTCAGCCTCCTAGTCAGAGAAATATTTAACAACCAATATGTCTCAACATCTTAGATTAGCCTTTTCTAGAGCTTGTTTCCAACAACTAGACTCTATGGTAAGATAGGGAGGTTTCATGGAGTTCCATGAACACCAGCTGCTGAAATATCTTTTTTGTCTGCAAACTATATTCTGCAGAAAGGACTGTTTACTTACATTCTTGTTTAAAAATTTAAAATTTCTGGCGCAAGTGAGAGATACTGTAAAAATGAATATATCATTTCCTACCAACTCGACAGCAGATTGTATACAGGAATTATAGGAGGCAGGCTTGAATTTATCCCTTTTTCTTCCTTCTTCCCGATGTGTCATGGATCAAGAACAGTGTGATGGTAGGAAAACAAATCTCTATATGAATATAAAATTGAAGGCTACAATTGCCAATTGCACTCATGGTGGCAGGGTGAGGATAGGGAGTGATTGACTTTCCACACAGGAAGAAATTTAATGCAGACTTTGACAGCCAAGTGTACACTAAGGTCTGGATTCCTTTAAAATTAGTGAGATGGGTGTAATTGATTTCAGTTTTGTTACAGTATTTTTATTTCCATTTTAAACTCTCTAGAGCCATGAAAGCTTTGTGAGAGCAATTTTCTTACACTTTTTTCTTTTATCTTTACTTCTCCAGTTCAATTAAATATTTTAAAAGTAGTTACTAACTTGAATACTGAATATATTCTCTCTTTATAACAGGAACACCCTGTTGTCCTAACAAAATTCATCGAAGGAGCTAGAGAGGTGGAAATGGATGCAGTTGCAAAGAATGGAAAGGTAGACACTTTTCTGATTTGCTTTTTCTTCCCAGGATTTATAAAATGATCCTAGAGAGTCTTGGATGTTCCATTTGCAACTCTAGATAGAAGTTTTTTTTACAGCTGAGCTAAACAAAGGTAGACTGAACAAAGATTTTATGCAACCACCTAGCCTTGAGAAATGTTTTGCCAGTAATCTGTTTTTCCCCCCACTATGAGCTTCTTTAAAGATCATATTACTTGCTCTTGCTTGTTGGAATTACTTTTATTGTTTTCAGTTTCAGCAGGGAATATTGCATTTACTTAACGTTGTTTGTAATGCAGTGAAAAGCTGTCACCTTTGCTTATTTGCCTTTCATCTTCCCAGAGTAAACTGCTGGGTGTAGTGTTCAGTGACAATAACTTTCCCCTTAAAGCCTCACAAGGGCCATTAGATACTGGGCATCTTTCCCTGTCATAATGTGTAGTAGTGCTATTCCAGATTAGTCTGATAACTCACACAGTCCAAGATATTTATCATTGCAGCTGACCATAGCAATTTGAAAGAATTTCCTGAACTGTGTGCACAAAAAAATAAAATAAAAAACATAATCCTAGTGTAACCCTCCAGCACTGACATTCAGCATTTTCCTGCTTCTGCTGATCACAGACTTTACAAAACATTGCAAACTTCATTTGCCAGAAAAAACCCACCTTCAAGGACTACAGCTCAAATTCACAACCTAACCATCTCTCAGTTGCCTGATTATCATGTTGAATATTCTTCTTTTTCTCACAGTTAATTTGACAGTTCTCTCATTCCTTGGTCCCATAACTCTCCTCTGTGTAAAAAAGAGCCCTGCTTGAAATTGTCTAGCTCAGTCACTGAATCATATTTAGCAGACCATACATGTGAAGTGCATAGAACCAAGCCCATGTCAGGTCTATTAAGGCAGTGATACACTATGACCAAAAATGTACTTCTGAGCTTTTTGTCTGATGGTGAATCAAAAGAAAAGAAAGAAGGAAATTCTCTTTCCAGTCAGGAAAGTGAAGCAGAGACAAATAAATGAAAGAGACTGAATGAGCCCTCTAGCTCTCCCATTAATCCCTACTACTGAATAGAGCAAAATTTATGCTTCTGGAGAGGTATTTTAGTAGGATTTTATGTCCACCAATGTAAATTAATTATGCTTAGAAATTGCAAAGTCTCTTATGCTGTTCTGAAATATACAAGGGACAATATATATATTTGGTAGTAGTAATAATAAATATTATTAATGCTAAATAAACCATTGTTGGTTTTTGAAATGGCCTCCATACATTCTCTGACTATATTTTCTTGGCTCTTTGGAACAGGTTATCTGCCATGCCATCTCTGAGCATGTGGAAGATGCAGGAGTTCATTCTGGAGATGCTACTTTGATGTTTCCTGCACAAACAATTAGCCAAGGAGCCTTAGAGAAGGTCAATATTTGCTTAACTATACAGGATAGAGGGGTATCATGGGGCTAAAATGCATGAAATTCTAAACATTCATCTGAAAACTATTCAATTACAGTATTTATCAGAATATTAAGCCAGCTGAATGTTAAATAAAATAATTGCACACTTTTCTGATGGTCAGTACAGCTGATACTGTAGGATTATTTATGGCTATAGAATAGCATCCAGTATTTCTCTCACATTGTTTTTTTTTCTTTTGGGGGAGGGGAGGAATTTGATAGAACATATTCTAAGTTAGAGCAAGCATATTATCTCAGAACTCCTTCATCAGCCTGGTATCCTCCAAGTATACTCGACTTTAATTTCTATAAGCACAGCGCAGTGTGGTAAACATTGAGAAATGATGGAAGCTGAAGTCCAATATATCTGGGCACTAGATTGGATAAAGCAACATTTTGTATTTTATCACTCCATAATACATATCAGTTCATAGACTTAGTCGTTCATATCATGTTGGCTCCCTGATTTTATCCAAAGTTGTAGCAACAAAGCATACAGGGAAATATCTAGCATAGCAGTAGAACAGTCTTATAGTAAGTGAACTTGAGAGCTCTCACTCCTTGGTCCCATAACTCTCTTCTGCCTCAAGAAGAGCAGAAAACTACAGAGATGACCTTGCTGATGCCATGAATTAAGGCAGAGAAGACAAATGGCATTGGAAAGAAACTTAAAGTGACCACACCTTCATTTTCTTTTGCATAAGAAGGAGAAAAAGGAAAACATTGTCAGGTTTTCAATATTTTCTTCTGTAGCCTCTCTCAATAAAGGAGAGTTCCAGTATTACTTGTCAAGTCCATTTCTTGACCTGGCTTACATTGAAGGACTGACTTTAATCTTGAAAGTTTGGCAGTGGTTTTTCTTTCCCCCTCTCTCTCTTTCCCTCTCAGAGCCTGCTTCATTTGCAACAGCTGAAAACTGTTCCTGAGTTTCAGCAGTGCAGAATATGCTATACTTTTGCTTTTCATTTTCATCCTCATTCAGAGGGGCTTGACTGTTCTCCTTGCCTACTTTTGTTTTAGTGCCTCTTTTCTTTGAACAGATAAATCCATGTCCTTTGCTACTAGACTCTTTTAATTTTCATCAAGGGTTGCTACAAGCTTGCATTTCCTACAAAAAATATGCCTGATGGTGACCAGGCAGAAAGATGAACATGGCATAAGCACTGCACATCATAATTGTAGTCTTCTGGCAGTTCATCTGTACTTTTAGTTCTTGGGATACAGTGCAACTTCTAATTCTTATCAGGCAAGTATTAATAAAACTTGACTTAGAAAGGAATTCTGCTAAGGACTCCTCTACCACACTTGCCCCTTCACCTGCATCCTACTGTTAGTTCTCATTGTTTTGCTTGCTCATCATTTAGGCCTTAGACAAACATAGCAGAATGAAATTAATATAACTGAACAGATGCTACGTTTTTTAATAATTTCTGTTTTCTGTTTGTTTTTTCAAATTTTGTTTTATGTTTGGCATTACCAAGAAATCAAATATTATGAAGTAAGGTATATTGTAGATAAATATGAAATCAAATCAAATCAATATTAAAGACTTATAATTAGAATAAGTGCAATAAGAGCTTTCATTGGATTTACAGTCACATTTCTCAGGCTACGTGTAAAATTAAAGGGTTTTTTCCCCTTTTTTTCCTATTTATTTTACCTTTAATGGATTTATTATCTGGTTGAATTAGTAATGAGGTGTTTTTATGTACTCTTATAGGTGAAAATCGCAACCAGAAAGATTGCTGATGCCTTTGCTATCTCTGGACCATTCAATATCCAGTTTCTCATCAGGGGAAATGATGTCTTGGTGAGGCCTTTTTGAATGTGGAAAATAGTAGATCATAATAATAAAAAGCACATGTTCTAAAAATCCCTCTGTTCCTTCATGCACACCTGGCAAAAATCGGTCAAGGCTTTTGCTGCTGATTGCTGTAGAGCACAGGCTAGAGGAAATCATATAATACCTGCCTTGTTTGATGCCTCATGGATGTACAGTATGTGCCATTGATATTCTGTCAGTCACTGCTGTATAAGGCATTTTGTGGTACAATTTTGAAATAACGGCTCCGTTTGTCCAGATAATATAGTAATTTGTGGAGAAAGCAAGCTCTGTAAAATTGCTGTCTGTCAGTAAGCAAGTTAGCTCAGCACTTGCTTTAAATCAGATCAGTAATAAACAAGATTTGTAAGAATATTATAAGCAACTCATCTTACTGGTGTGGCAGAAGTTTGACTCTGCGATATACAGAGCTTGCTATTTTGCTATCTGGGGTTATTATGGATAGCTCAAAAACAAATAGGATAGAAGAAAATGCAAATAGGACATTTGTCTTCCAGGTATTCTTGCTTACATGATGGTTCACCTTACTGGTGTGGTGTTAGATACAATATTAACTATAGGAATGGGAGAGAGAAGAATGTCAGGACTGCAAAGAGCTAGAGAGGGGTTATTTAGTACTTCCATTTCTCTGTGATTTTCATGAAACCTACACTTACTCCAGTTATCATAGGCATTACTAGAGAAGCATTACAGCTGTCTATTCCTGACTATAATACTTCTTAGCTTTTCTCAAACCTGCAGCTAGTGTATATACTTTTTTTAAAAAAATGCTTGTTGGCTGAAGTCAGTTATCATTGGGTTTGTTCCACTACTCTCAGCCATGGTATCTTCCCCTAAAATCCAGGAAAGCAATTTAGCCACTTTCACACCCTCTCTGACTATGGATATGCTAATGGCCTGCTTCAGTAAGTAGTTCTATTTCACAGCCCCCCTACAATAAGTCCATGGCATCAGTTGGAAAAACAAAACAAAACAAATGCATGCTGTTGCATATATTATTGGTAAGATTGTACAGTGCCTTCATCATATACAAAGAGCTGCTTTTACAAACACATGATCTTGTTCGAATATGGCAAGTGGAAATTTTAGTGCTCATGATGAAGCCAAAGCTTTTGGCTCAGTTCTTTGATAATCCCTTTGTCACCCTTTTGTATCTATATTGGTATATATTTCATCTACAGTATTTATCTTCTAATCTTGTTATGTTTGTTGGAAGATGTAATTTGTATAGATTTGGGAAATAATAAAAACCATGCTGTAAATGTTTTTCAGTATTGATTAACAATTTGGAGACTATTAGTGACTGTTTTGAATGAATGTAATCTCAGAAAATGCTGGGAATTTAAAACATTTTGTCCATGTTATTGTATGTATCCATTGCAGATGTAGGTAAATTCTGTCTTTTCATTATGTGTGTAGGCAGGAGGATAAATATTCTAATAATGTCCCGAATTTGTAAGGTTATAAATGGTTATCAGTATAAAAGTGGTATTTATCTTTCTTCACAATCAATACATAGGCAGCCATTAAAATATTTTTCCCATCTCTCTCATAGGTGATAGAGTGTAACTTGCGAGCGTCACGATCTATTCCATTTATATCAAAGTCCCTTGGCCTGGATTTCATTGATGTGGCCACTAAAGTGATGACTGAGGAACAGATCCATGAATCCTCCCTTCCTGCACTGACAAATCCTATGATTCCACCAAATTATGTGGGCATTAAGGTATGTGTGGAGTGATGTAGAATAATTAGGTAATTACAATTATGTGGCTTATAAGTGTAACTTCATAAGGTTACATTCTTTTTATCCACTCATTTAATTGGGGAGAAGAAATAGATATACACTGTGCTGAGTATTAAAGTAAAGAAGAAATAGGTATACACTGTGCTGAGTATTAAAGTACCACATTAAAAACCACAATGAGACATCCAAATCAAATGCATATTAACAAAGTCTGTACATTGAAACAAAGGGTAAGTTTAATCAATAGTATATTACATTTGGAAGATGGATAACTGAATGACCCTATAAATAGGTTAGCCTTCACTCTTCTTAGTAATATTGCTTCTATCTAAATGAAGCAGGTGTGCATAATTAATGTTCCTCTGTATAACATGTATAACATGTAGAATACTACATGTTCAAGACACTTTGCATTGTAGCTGAGAGCTAATGACTGAAAACACAATGTCATGAAATATTTGGTAGGTTACTCTATATAGTTTTCTTTGTGGGTCAAAATAGGGGTTTACTTTGGAATTTAACTACTCAAGTTGGTCTCTTGTTTAGTATTTCATGGAGGGTTGGAAGTTGCCAATAATAGTTGATGGGCCCTTTTCAGTAAATTACTATCCTTAAGTCTTTTCAAGCTGAAGGCCAACCTCCAGAAAGGGTAAATTTATGATTGATCCCCATTGTAAAATAGATATTTTAATATCACAGTGATTTGCATGGGAATCCTTCTGTTCTAAACAAAATCTTTTTTAGGAATCAAAAATGCTTGTAAATGCCTATAGCAATAATTATTAAAATGCCAGAAATAATTAAACAGTTCTGAAAAGGTATATGGGAAAACCTTTTAAATCATGTATTATTATGATTTAATTTTATCTTTTCCTGCAATGCTTTGATAAGCACTCCAACCACATCTTCTTTCCAGTTTGGATTTGCTTCAGAGGAACGAGTCTTCCCCCAGAACATCTTGCCAGAAGGCAGACTTATCAAAAATGGAAAAGTTCATGATTTCCTTCCATCTCTTTTCATGGCCACAAAATGGGAGACCAGTCATAACTGCTTTTCTGGGATGGATTAGCTTGGCAGCTATGTCTCCTCTCTCCCTTCTCCTTAATTTTGTCATTCAAAGGAAATGGTGGGAAAGGGCCTGCAAGGAAACATTCAGAAATTGATATAGGTGATAAACATCTCAGTGGACAACGTTTGAGTCAAGTCTTGGGTAAAATATGTGGTTTACTCAGGACCAATATTCTGAATGTTATAGTCACAGTCATATTGCTGCCATATTGCTGCCTCATATCTAAATGGTTGTTCACCAGGACTCCAAGATCCCTCTCACAGTTACTACTATTGAGCAAGGTACCACATATACTGTACCTGTGCAGTTTGTGTGTCTTGCCTAAATGTAGAACCTCACTTTTTTATTGAGTTTATTAAGTTTATTGAGGCTTTTATAGAGTTAGAGAAGGAAGAAGTTTAGAGCACAGATACAGCCCTGTCACTGGTGGCGTCTGCTGGACAGTTTCTCCAATCCCTACAGGCATCATGTTGGTGGGAATTAGGTGAGCTCATTCCCCAGGCAGAAGTTTGCTATCTTATTCCCACTGAGGAGTTCACCGGGTACTACCAAAACAGAATGAACTCACTGCGATAACAGGAGCAGTGTAATTGGGGGGAGGGCAATTTGCTGCTCTAGCCCCCCTTTTACTGCCCCAATTACCACAATGTCTTACTTACCACCATAAAACGCTATCAAGCCACGAACTGCAGTGGATTCCACTGGCTTCTGGGGAAAATTCAAGGTGCTCCTTATTGGTCTCTTGATTTGTTGCAATTATGCACGAGAGGAGACAAGCTAACAAGCTGGAAATTTACAGTCCTCCAATCATTATTAGTTCTTGGAAGCTTTCTTGGTCTTTAATCAGCATTTTCAGAAAGTACTTCCATATTTATTGCAGTTAAGATGTTATCTTCAGAGGTCAGAGCTAGGTTAACTCTCATAGCTTTCTTCCTCCTGAAATAATCCTTAATCACTTTATTTAACGTATAATGGGCTTTTTTTTTTTTCCTTTGAGGAGGAAAGCATGAAGCTCATCTTCTTACATCTCTATATTAACTGGAATCTCCAGGCTGGTTATTTGCCTAGAAAGCTCTACGTGGCATGAGGCCAGGACAGCTGCAGGAACAGCTGTCCCCAATTGTTTCTGCTCACTTAACAGAATGAAGAGGGAAGTTCCTTCTCAGGATGCTTGGATCAACCAGTACCATCTTATGGGGACCAGGAATCACAGCACCAACCTTGTGGAACCACATTCCCCCCCCCCTTCAGACCTGGATATCTGTGAACCCCCAGGATCGTTGGGGCACAGTGGTTAGAATGCTCTATTGCAGGCAAAATCTGCCCGCAGCCTGGAGTTCAATCCTGACTGGCTCAAGGTTGACTCGGCTTTCCATCCTTCCGAGATCATTAA
>JANHFP010000866.1:118212-130171 GCA_032468135.1 Calamaria suluensis | reverse complement strand
GGTTGAGTCTCAACCTGTTTTCGCCCATCCAGACCCTTACCGTCTCCAGACACCGGGACATCACTTCGACAGCATCATTGGGGTGGTTTGGTGTAGAGATGTATAATTGTAAGTGTAAGGGGGACTCTCCAACCTTAAGGCAAATCAGAGTGACTCCTGGGTCCAGACTGAATGAGATTGGGGTACAGACATACCTGCTCCTCAGAAAAAACATCCCGGATCTCTGAGATGAGTTGGACTGTCATCGTGTTGTCTGAGGTAGAGAGGTTGTTGATTCCCACAATGTTCAGGCCAAGCTGGTGGAACCAGTTCATCACCAGCAGGGTGGGTACTGGTCTGCTTGCTATCAGGAAAGGCAGCTTTCCATGGAACTCCATTTGGCCTTTAAAGTAAATGTTGAAGTGTTTGGTGCTGAGGAGGAGAATGCGGTTCACCTGGTAATCGATCAGCTTCACTGATGGTGATGACATGTTGCTCTTTTTAAGAGAGGGCATCAATGCCTTGATGATTTCCCAAGACATGAGTGATACCTTGGGTCCACCCTTCTCACTGGCTTGTCTGATATGGACCCAATTGACTTCAGCTCTCCTGGCCTCTCTCTCTGGGCACGCTCAGCTGGGTTTGTTTTAGAGTGCTTCACTCTGCAATCATCTATCTGGGGCTACACTCTGCTCACAAGGCCAGGGTGCTCTGCAAACCCTTGCCAAGGGTCCCTTCTTGCTGCAGCATCTGCAGACCACATCCTTGAAGCGACAGGTCACCCAGGAATGTAAGCCTCTGCAGCTGGAGCACTTCTTGGCGGTAGTTTGGGCATCGGTTGATTTTTCTGGTTTCCGAGGTGAAGGCTTCCTCTTCCTCACTGTCTGTTGGTGACTGTTGGGAGGCCTTGAAGTAGACTGTTGGTTTGTCCTTCTGGGACGCTGGTGCTGTTAGGCACTTAAGGGAGTCTGCTGCCTGGGCGGAGGACTCACTGCCAATGCTAGGGTCAGTTTCTTTCTGGAAAGTAGGCACCATTGTAGTTCCTTGTCTCAGACACCAAACTTGATTTGATCCCAAAAAATATCGTCAAAGTCACTGAATTTGTAAAATTTTGTGGCTTTAAGGAGTGCCGCCACGTACTGATTAATAGTTTCGTGGTCCTGTTGTGAGCCGCTGCATGATTATCGAAGGAGCGGGAGAGTAGTGAGTCATAAGGGCTTCCTGGAGGTCTTTCCAGTCAACATCTTCCACTGATCCGGGCTCAGCAACTGACTCCGTGATGTCGAAAACCTCTGGTCTGCAATGTGTCAGGAACATTGCCTTCTGCTTCTCGTCTGTGCGGTCTGGCATTTTGTTTGCCTTTAGGAAAAACCTAAAGCATTTCATACAGGATTCCAATCTCTCACGGTTTGAATCGAACGGCGTAGAAAGCACAGGTGCTGACATGTTGGTTTTGGCGCAGTTTGAATTTGGCGTGCAAAATGGCGGCTGCGGCATGTCTTGTTAGCACCCAACGGCTTGGTGAGATGCATGTTCCTGCGGCTTCTCCTTTTCTTCCTAAGGGAATCCCATCCTCATCACCAGTATTAGATCGGTGGAAGAATTCAAGCAGAGATGATAAGCCAACAACAACTCTTTAATCGCTCACAGTGACCACTGACCCGGGCAGCTGGACAGCCTCCTTTTATAGGGAACTCTCGGCTTCTGGGAACCAATCAATTTAAAAGTGAGTTTCCTGCCAGAATGAAGGACCGGAGTGTAGACTCTGTTATTCAAACACAACACTTGTTATCCTTGGGGGTCCATATTGATTACTTTGGAGAACCTTGGTTTAGATAAAGGAAGGTGAGAAAAACCTGACATTTAAGAAAAACATACTAGTTGACTAGTTGTTTTATTATCTTTTTTAAATAGAATATTAGTAAGGTTTATTGAAGACATGCAGCAGTAGTATCCCTGTGGTAAAATGTTACATGTTTACAACATGCAGGAAGTTTTTTATCTCTAAAACTTGACTAATTCTATTCCTGAATTACTTGACGCATATAGAATGTCAATACTGGAAGGGAATTTTAAGATTATTTAGTAAAATCTTCTGCCCAATGCCAGACATATGGTTGAATGTCTGGACAGTTGTCAGTTTTATCCTTTGTTAAGCAAACTAGGTATGATATATGAGCTTGCTGCTTCTGGGTATATTATAATATGGGAACATGCTCTGAACAGATTCTATAATGCACGCATCAGAATTTAAAAAAAACAGCACTAAAGTCTGAGGCATACTGAGAAGAGGCACAGGGATGAGATTCCAAAAAAGTTATTTTAAAAATACATCTCTAACTTGTAATGAGACTGAATTTGTTGTGTGGGATGAAGGGGTTAGGTTAGGCCACCTTCCCATCAATGAGTAGGCCTCTGCTACAAGCTGCAGCCTTTGCAGGTGGTTTTAGAAATATGAGGCTGAAGGAGATGCAGCCATGAATCACTCCATTAACTAGACTCTTCAATCCGTGAGGAAAAAATCTAAATGAATATATATTCATTTTACAGCTAAAGTTGTAACAAGTGCAGTAGGAAAAGTTTATACTGCTTTTAGTACTAACTGAACTGGCATAGTTCTATAAAAACCAGAATCAGCTGAGAATCCTCTATTCACAGGATAATTATACAGTGTATGAAAAGGAAGTTGAAGGAAATGAGAATGTTCATTTTAAAATAGAACCCCAGTAGCTTGCAGTTCTAAGCCAAGTTACAACTCACTTTTTAGAAGTGAGTGATTTCTACTTCAGATACTTTCAATCAGTCTTGACATCTAGGACAGCTTTGATGACTTCTGTACTCTCTCTTTTTTCTCTCCCTCCCTCTCTCCCTCCCTCCCACTCCCTCCCTCTCTTATAATTATTTAATTATATTTGATATAAGTTTATTATTCTATTATGAAAGTCCAGACCAGGAGGCCATCATTATTACAAGGAGGTCCTAGGTGCCTCCTAGCTCTGCATTCTCATTTTTTCACCAACCATTTTCCACATCAGAGGTTTACTTCTGTTCCCTTCACCAGACAGTGCGGTGCATATAACAATAGTTAACAGAAGTGGCCTCTTGGGGAAATTGAAGTTAATAGATAAATAAAGTAGGGCAAGAAGTACAAAGACTGTCTCGTGTGATATCACATCACAACGGTATATGGTTATGAACATTTCTATGCTAAAAAGAGGCTGTGTAGGCTATCCTTCTAGCATAAACAGTATGTTTTTTTGTTATTAACCTGCATATTCCTGTTATACAACTTGCTTCATTTGGGAACAAAACAGAACAGAACAGAATATAATACAGATAATTTCTGGCGGTGCTCAGGAATGGTTGCATCGGAACAAGCCTCGTTCTGGGTGTCCGGATTCCTCCCCGTTGGTGGGCTCTTCGGAGCCAAAGGTTGCCCTGCAGGGGTGACCGACCTGAGGGGTATGTGTCTGGGTTGACAGAGGTGATGGCGATCGCCTCAAATCGGCCAGACAAGCCCTAGGAGCCACGGGGACGGAGGCGACTGTGCTAGCCACGATTTCCACTGAGCACGGAGTGGAAAGAAGAATACCAATTAACAGATGTGGATTAGAGATGCAACTTTGTTTCAACTGAGCTGTCAGTCTGGATGGCTGCCCTGGCAGTGAGTGTCTTCAGTTTGTGAATTTTAAAATAAAATTAGGGGGAAATAGATTTGGATCCTCTTGAAATGGAAGCGGCAAAAGGTTGGGGACCCCTGTCTTAAAGGACATAACCTATCCTATCAGTTTGGTTATAAATGGTCCATGTGAAGTCATCTGATGATTTTTAACTCTTCTCAATCAAATGGTATGTTTTAATAACTGACTTATCATTACTTCTTTAAATAGACCTTCCATAAATAGAATAGAATAGAATAGGAGAATATATAGTTCATTTTTAGCCACTTTACGCTCTAACTTTTTTAAAAAGTACTTTTCTAGATGTTACTATAAAGCAGAGACCTATTGTCAGTTTCTATCAAATGTTTCAAATTAAATTTGAGCTTTAAACATGATATCGCCTCTGTTCTTGTCCTTCTGCCTATTTTTTCTCTCCTCTTCTTCCTTTCCTCATGTTCCAGGGGTCAATGGGTGCTGGACCAATAAAGAACTATGAACTTTCCTGAACAAGTGACCAAGCAATGTTCTGTCTAGTAATCCATACTCCCTAGTTATAAGGCTCTGAAAGGCATAGTGTTATGTTAAGACTCTGGGGGAGCCAGCAGATTGGTGAGACATGGGCTTCAATTGCAGATAATATTTTTGTATCTTATTAATCTAAAATAACTTTCCACTACAATAAAGCTCATGCATTGTATATCTTTCTATGACATTCACTTTTAAGAAAAGCCAGATTCAAAGACTAACATAGAGCTTCACTACGTACCTGGTAGTAAAAGTAGAGATTTCCTGTATATTGTGAATGATCCTCACTGCAAACATTGTGGAATAAAAATCTTCTGCTTAGCTGATTCTTGTTTTTCTTTCAGCGTTCCTTCCATCCAAAATTTATTTATGAAGCAGAGCAGCTGCATAGTCAAGGTTTTAAGGTAGGTTATTTGTTGTATGAGAACTCAGGAAAGGCTGTACTTCTTAGCTAAGGCCTCATCCAGAATGATTTTACTTTGCTCCCCTCATCTATTCATGTAAACCTCAATGAGTATAGGTGAAATACACAATATAATCTGGAAACTTTGGGTAACAATAAGGTACAAGGGGAAATGAGAATGAACAAAATTTGGGTTTATTCTGTGAACAGCTTCAAACATTTGGTTTAAGGCAGAGGTTCCCAAACTTGTCAGCTTTAAGACTGGTGGACTTCAACTCCCAGAATTCTACAGCCAGCTCAGCTGGCTGGATAATTCTGGGAATTGAAGTCCAGAAATCTTAAAGCTGCCAAGTTTGGGAACCTCTGATTTAAGGCTTTCCTGATTTTGGTGATATCCAAATCTCCCCACTCAGAGCACATATCACATGGACTAAACATGTTTCTTCTACAGCAGATGTTCCACATGTGTTTAGAAATATCAAACTGTAACTAGAGAAAAGAAAAGCTGTTATGTGTGGGAAAGCATAGGAAATATTATCAATTTTCTGGAACTTCTAGTCTTATAATATGTACATATCATGGTTTCATTATTATTAAGAGCAAAAAAAACTATATTGGCTAGACTGAAAAATTAGCCCTTCTGCCATTTATTTTTGTAAGCAATAATAGAGTGCTGTGAACACTGAAGTGCCCAGTGGCTAAGTCCTTTTCTGACACCAATCAATACTTTCTTTTCACCCTTAAATAAGAGTCTGTTGTATCAGCTATTATACTGCCAGCTGGCAAAGGCTGAAACGACATGTGACAAAGTTACTTGCAAGCTGTTTTGTAAAACACAAAATCCTGATTTGGCTGTTCAAAGTCCACTTGTTCAGTGCTGACATATAGATCTTGGTTCCACAGGCATAAAGGACAATACACTATCCATTCCTCACCTTTAGATTATATATTTTTTACCCTATAAATAGAATATCACGAGCTTTCTGATCACCTCTGAATTAAACTGATATACACCTGAGAATAAAAACTGTATAATGGCATGAAACTTTCTGTCAATCCTTGACCTGAATCTGTTGCCTGTTTCAGCTCACAAGTTGGTTGTGTTTTGTTTTCCATCTTGTTAAGCAAAGTGATCAGCTTTCCAGTCCACCTCTTTCAGAAAGTCAACTGCAGGTCAGAATCCATCCAACAATCACAAGAGTGATGCAAGAATACAGGATGGGAGGATGGCAAGTTTTGACAAGTGGCTCTTTCCAAACCAGGGATCTCCACTGAATCCCTGCAAGCCTTGGCATCCTTTTATAATATCCAAATGTCAGACTTCCAATATTAGAAGTAATAAAGCATTACCTTGTTACTAAATCGGTAAAAAAGGAATTCTAAACCTTAGTGCTATGGATTTTTTTCTGGTTTATTATTATTCTCTTATCTTGTCATCCAGTTTCAAACTGGAGGAAAGATAAATTATGTTAAATGGGTGGGGTCTATGACATACAATATCTCTTTTTTAAAAAGGCAGCAACGGATTCATACCGACTCAGGCTATTGTCATTGAAACTCAACAGGAAGCTTGTCATTGATTTTCAGTTGCTCAATCTCCTACACTACTACTGATTGTTACATGAAACCTTTTTTCCTTATCATTACACAGCATATACACACTCATGCATGTATGTACATAAATCTCTTTCCACAGCTTTATGCTACACCAGAGACTTCAGCATGGCTCAATAGTAATGACATACCTGCTTCTCCTGTTGCCTGGCCTTCGAAGGAGAACTTGGAACCCACACTTCCTCCAGTCAGACAGTAAGATATCCAATAAACTGGTAATATTCACAGTTGGGCAAAACTTTCATTAGAACCAGCAGTGAGAGAAAATGAAGCTTTTGACTTTTTTTAGAACTCTTCATCAGAGAAATGGGGTCAATATATCTTGGTTTGTATTATCTGACCTTCCCACATCTACTTATTATAAAATAGTAACTATTGAACATTCTGAAACATTATTTCCAATTATTATCTTCCTTTGTAAACTTAGGTGGATTCCAGACTCTTAAGAGTATGGAACTCTGAATCCAGTTAACTCTGTAGAAGCCACAACTTTTCCCCTTCCCTGCTATTCTGATGGGTCTATCATCCCAGATTAGTTTAAATTAAACTGCTGTTGTGCCTGTAATGGTTACAGCTAAGGCACAATTCTTATGGAGCTGAATATGGCTTAATGAGTTTGACAGGTCTCTACTTTAACCCACTGCTGTGCTTATGTCTCACAGTGTTTGCTTTTAAATTAGAACAGCTTGAGTTGGAGTGTAAGCAGTCATTTTCAAGATGCTTTAATGCCTTTGGGACCAGATTTAGAGTTGAAAAAATTACCAACTGAATACAAAGACCTGTATTGATGGAATTCTAAAAATTGCATTTGATTTACTGGAGATAGCTTTATTTGAGCTCTTAATCTCATATATGCTTCCTTTCAGGCTTATAAAGGAGGGGAGCATAGACTTGGTAATTAACCTTCCCAGCAACAACACCAAGTTTGTGCAGGATAATTACCTAATCCGTAGGGCAGCTGTTGATGGTGGAATCTCACTCCTCACTAATTTACAGGTATTTCTCATAGTCCCATTGAATTGGTTATTGTATCCTATTGAGTAACCTCAACTTGAAAGCCTTAATCAATGTTTGGCAGCAAATTATTTTTAAATGTGCCCAAATATCATTGATTTAGGATAGGGTTGTTCCCCTTCCTCTTCCCCTCCTTCCCCTCCATAATCTGTATTGTATTTCACTATCTTGCCACCATTGGTTTTAAAACCATTTTTATTTAATAGCAAGCAGACTGCTGATTTTCAGAAATCTTGCATCCATAAGAACTAATACATGGCAGAGAGATTGAAATCTAATCCATAAATTTCTGGTGCATGTCTCTGCGGGATAGCCTTAGGCAAAACCTTCTCTTTCCCAAGCCTTATTCCTTAGCTGCAATACAGACCTAATGATAGCAGCTTATTTAACAGAATTGCTGATATAATCATAACTAGAGAATGTATGTGAAGGCACACAATAGCAGCAGGGGAGCAAAGTTATTGCTCTCTTCCCCTTTCTTCATTCCTATGTTCCTGTTGTCTGTGAGAACATTTTACCTCTCTATCCCCCTCAGTGTTTGTCCTCTAGGCAGTGCACAGCTCATCAGCATTTCAGAGAGAAAAAGAAACAGAAGAACATGCCTCCCTCTCCTCTCTCTGCATCCTGCCAGTGTCACTTTCACTATCACTACTTAGAAAAGGAAAGGACAACAGGGGCACTTCCACAAACCACACTTTTTACACTCAGATCTCCCCAAGCAATTTGAAATGGGCTGCCAGTCCTTTTTTGCCCCCCCTTTTCTTGAATCCTATCAGCTTGTGCTCCTTTTTCAGCTAACCAAAAAGGCATGCAAAACAAAAAACAACAACAACAAACCAATAAACATAATGCAATTGGTGTTTTACTTAAAGAAAGCAATAAAACAATGTCCCCACTCAGAAATGAAGTAAATTGCTAGCTGTGCACATTATTTGCAAATGAAGCTGGATGTTTTGATGGGACGAAGCTGCCTTATTACTCAGCCATTATAGATCCTATTAAAAATTAGGAAGTTAGCATGATGTGTTATTGGTATTGCAACCAGGCTCTTAATGCAGTACAGTACTTTCAATTTTGATTGTAGGGTGCAATGATGGTAGATGGATCAATATGCTAAAAACAAAATAATATATACATTTTAGACTCTAGTAACTAGAACCACACCACTATCTATAATAATATAAACCTTCTCAATACAATGGAGAAAACAGAATTAACTTACCAAATGGCCTGTTGCTTTACATGTCTCCTTGTTTTTTGACCAAAAGGAGGAGAAAATATAACTCTTTTCAATTTTACTCCAGGAGGCCAGCCAGAATGGTGAAAACCTACTGAGTAGACAGAATAGATAATTCTGATACCATGGCTGCAAAGATCTATAAAACTGCTAGATGACAACATAAAGATAAAAGAAAACTAATTTTAAACTGTCATCTAGTGTTGGACTAAGATCATTGGCTGAATTCACCTTATGTTCAACCGCTGAACTCAGTTGATATTGAAGATTTCTTTAAATGCTTTGAACTAGTACAGAATCCTTAGGTAGCAAAGACCTAATATGTTTCTTTCTTGTGGAAGGAAGGGGCAGAGGTTGGGAATTCCACATACACACACACACAAACTTACATACATACATAATACCCATATACCTATTACACCACACTGTTTCTAGGTAAGCAACAGCATGCAAAATTCAGAAAAGGATAATTGGTAAAAAGAAACTGAAGAAATTAAGGGTAGGTGATAAAAAATGAAAACCGCAAACAAACTAGTTTTCACAACACCACTTGTTTTTCAAGGAAAGAAGATAGATCCATATCCATATTTTGTTTTTTATGCATTTAATTTGAGTCAGAGAAAACAAAGCCTACAAACAAAAATGCAATTTATATGTTTGTTTGAAATGTAGCATGAAATTATGAATAAAAGAGAAAGAAAAACAAACAACTGTGAACACTTTTTTAATGAATTAAATCACAGGCAAACTTTGAATACTTTTTTAAGGGCTGAGTTTGGGCAGAATATTTTAATTGACTTTTGAAGCATTTACGTATTTATTTAGACTATACCCCCCTTTCTCCAGCAGTTCATGGAGGTATTCATAGCTCCATATCATTCAGTTTCTCTCCACAAAAATTCTGTGAGGTCTGAAAGAGAGTGACTGTCCCAATGAGCTTTCATGGCTGAAAGCAGAATTAGATCTGGATTTCTCTGGACCTAATCCAGTATCTTAACCACTGCAGCACATGGGCTCTCACTTCTTATTACAGTAGTAGGAAAATAAAATTCTATGCCCATCACTACAGCATAACAGTAAACATAATTAGTCTTCAGAATTACTATACCCTTTTTGCTTTTGGTCATATAGGCTAGATTCTGAAATTTCAGGTTGCACACATTACTGACATATTTATTTATTTATTTATTTATTTTATTAAACTTCTACACCGCCCCTCTCCTTGCGAACTCGGGGCGGTGTACAGCCATAGAAGCATGATCCATAGTTTATAGTATGTGGGAATGATTTTAGGTGATAGGGAAAGAGCCATGGTTGGATAAGAGACAAAAGTTACTCAGACATGGGAAACATCTCAGAAGGAACCCTCCCTAGTTTCTTGAGCAACAGGGGGAGAAATATATTTTCAGACTTTCAGGATTCTATTGATGTAACCTCAAAATAAGGTAGAATTAGTTCATCTGGGTGTGTTTCATGTCTAGACTATCTAGCAAGGCTAACATTAAGATAGAGTTGATATAGTATATAGCAAATTCTCAATAATTGCTTTATCTTATATATTTTATTTTTATTATATATGTGTTTTGTGTTCAACTTGAACCTTTTTTTTGGGGGGGGGGAGAGACTGTTCATTTTGTTTGCCTGATTTAACACAAATTCAGTCTCTCAGTGCTTAGCAGGCGGCATTTCTGGCCCACTGGGTCTGAGCTTAGAACTTAAGTAGAATCTACCAGGAGAATAGGCTACAGAGGGAATACATGGGGCAGCATAACCCTCTCAGAAAATCGTAATGGGAAATCACTTCCCTACCGTGCCAGGAAGAACTATATAGAAATCACTAAGCATTCAGCTAAGTGCAAAGGAGACTGTATTTAAACCTTTCAAACAAGTTAGTTGTAATAAATGCAGCAAATCAGTCCTTCTTCCTTTCAACCCCTCTCCCAGTCCTCAGCGATAATGATTATTATATAAATTGAACACAGAATTATCTGTTGCATCAGCCATACAATAGATTCTTTTAATGGAAAAATCTGCTGAAAATAATTTATAAATGACACTTAGATGGAATTTGCCTAATTCTCATTAATTTGTTTTGTTAAACATTTGTACTCTTAATGGATTTTATGGTTTTAGGTAGCAAAACTCTTCACTGAAGCTCTCCGTTATTCCGGAAACCTAGACTGTAAAAGCCTGTTCCACTATAGATGGTTGAATAGCAGCACTGCAGCATAGAAGAAACCGTCTCCCAGCAATGAAGAAATTCCATTCCTGAATGAGATTTTTTTTATTCTGTAAATCCTATTTTCAATTAGTATCTCTGCACCCAACATTTTATCTTCTTTGGAGCTTTATGATAGCAGTTTTCCCAAACTGGATTTGTAGTGCTAACATGGCAGCAACCATCAACATCATCTTTAGCCACCGGTAAATTAATGTTGCCACATTCAGGTGATAAGAATTGAGAGGACTGTTACCTTACAACAAAGAACTACAAAAACCTCTAATGTTTGCTGTATGGGTAACTTAATTTGGAATTTTGCAATTTAGCTATGGCAACTCAGAATAAAATATGATTATTCCAATATATTTCAGAAATAAAAAGGTTCTGTTCTTGAACTGTATTCCTCTATGGGATGACTTCATTCCAAAGTATCTTGAAGATTGGTTAAGCCTGTGAAAAAAATAAAACCAGTAGCTGTTGTAGTTATTTTAATATTCTAAATTGTTAAGTATTCTATAACAGCCTGATCTGTTTTGAGGATTTAAATAGATTTACTTCTTGCCTATTCTTCATGGCAACTTGCAGAGGGATTTCCCATGGTTTTATGTCGAGCAAAAATACTATGAGGTAACGTGTATTGAAACAGATTGATAGGCTCCCAAACACTCAGAAAGCTTCTATGATTCCCTGGTCCCAATTCTACATGTTAACCAATAGTTTTCACTTGCTTCCTCACCATGTATGACAAAATATCATATAATAGACTTATCACATATCATACTTTAGTCAGTGACTTGGGTTTTTTTAATAAAAAGTACATGATGGTAGAATTTTGGAATAAAACACAGAACATAGAATATAGGGCTGGAAGAGATCTCAGAGGTGTTCTAGTCCAACTCCCTACTCAGGGCAAGATAACTTATTCCATCACAGTCAAATGGTTGACCAGTTTATTCTTGAGAACCTCTAGGGATGGAATACCCACAACTCCAGGAGGCAAGTTATTCCATTGAGTGTTTTCAGGAAATTTATCCTTAGTTTTAGGTTGGATCTCTCTTTGATTATCTTCCACCCATTACTTCTTATACTGCCCTCTGGTGCTTTGGAAAACAAGTCAACACTTTTTTGTGGCAGCCCCCAAATATTGGAACTATCAGTGCTATCATTGCACCCCTCTTCAATCCCCTCTTCTCTGTTATAGTCCCTCAAGTACTTGGAAGACAGTTATTGTTAAGTTGTGGGTTTAATCAGGACAGGACGCAGGTGAAGGATAACATACTTTAATTGAAGCTCAGTAACTCTGC
>JANHFP010000866.1:49926-60526 GCA_032468135.1 Calamaria suluensis | reverse complement strand
AAGAGGTATAGGTTTTCCTGCCTGGGCAGGGGGTTGGACTAGAAGACCTCCAAGGTCCCTTCCAACTCTGTTATTCTTCTCTTGTGCTCCTTTTTTCCCCTGATGTTGAAGTTGCTATTCCAGTTCTGCTACAGGCACCACATCTGGTCTCTCACTAATGAAAATTTATCAAGCTGCATTTGATTTGTGTGCTTTTTAAAAAAAAGGTACCCAAGAAAGAAAAAGAAAAGCAATTTTTGATTTACACCCCAACAATATCCTGAGAAGCTATTCTGAAGTGAGAACTTGTTTCTGCTAACAAGACTCTTAATGAAGGGAGATAAAAATAAATAAAGATCCTCATTAGCTCCAGACCTTTGAAGAGAAGAAGAAGAAAGATTCTTCCCAGTTAGGATCTTCAGGCTTCCTGCTCAATTGAGCAATTCTCTCTTTTTTTTAAAGAAAAAACCTGGGCTGCTTCCAACATATCCAAGCCAGAAAAACAAGGATGGGTATACAGTTTTACAAACTCCTATTTCTTCTCCTTGGTCCAGAAGTTAATTAACATTCATGAACTCAATAACTGCAAAATTTACTCAAGGGTGCTTCCAATATTTTTTTCCCCCTCCCTTACAAGTTGTTCTCAGTTCTGCTTTTAGGCTGTTCTTAACTTTCCTTTCCCCCATCTTTTCTCAAGCTTGCCTTGGCTAGTCTCTTTTTCAGTAACTCCTTTGTTTCCAAAAATAGATATTTTAACTATAGAGAGGTTCAAGAGATATTTTACTAGAAGAATACTCAAATCCTCTGCTCAAAATAAAATTCCCTATACTACCAGGCTTGAAATGTTAGATCTGGACAGCCTTGAACTACGCCCTCTATATTCTGATCTATGCTTAGTTCATAAGATTATTTACCAAAATGCCCTACCTGTAAATGAGTATTTTAATTTCAACCACAACATCACAAGGGCCATCAATAGATTCAAATTCAATGTAAATCATTCTAATCTAGACTGTAGGAAGTACGACTTCTGCAATAGAGTTATAAATCTCTGGAGCACCCTACCTGATCCTGTTGTTAGTGTCACTAATCCTTGTGCCTTTTCCTTAAACTGTCTACTGTGGACCTTTCATACTTTTTATGAGGTCCTTAAGGGGGCATGCATAAGTGCATCTGCATGCCTACTGTCTCTGTCCTACTGTTCCCATCTATTTGTAATCATCCCATGTGTTTTTGGCTATGTTTTGCCTATTGATATCTTTAATTGTGCCATTTTTTGTGCTGGTGTCTATGTTTATACTGTTACTTGTTTCCTTGTTGACAAATTAATAAATAAAAATAAAAATGTTGATAAGGCTCCTTGGCTATTGAAGTGCTATGTGGCAGTATTCAACTTGCCTCTTCCAGCTTTATCCAAATTCTGTTCAAATTCTACAAAACCAGAAAAGATCAGAAAGCCCCATCTAATCTCTAAATTACCTTTGAATCTTTTCCAAGCAATACGACAGTGCATAATTTAATTTGACGTTGCAGATCACCTGGGAAATAAGTTCTGGAAATTCAGAGGAATGATTTGATCAAAACTCTTTCAAAATAAATGAATGAATCACCCCTTTGAAAGTTTATATAGACTTATTGTTTCTTATAAACATATTTCCTTTGTACTAAAACATTTCTATCCGTAGGTCTGAAATATACCACTGCAAATTTATTTGCAATATTTGAGTCAGTCTTAATTTCAGCTATTTATAGCATTGCCTTAATTAAACATCAGCTTTATATTCAAGCTTTATATTGTATCATAGCAGATCCACAAATTGACATGGTACCATGGAGTGGGAGTAGTATCAGCTAAATTTTTGAATGCAATCTTATATCACAGATAAATGAGTAAATGAATACCTATCCGTGCTTCATCTGTAGCTGCAACTACCTCTGTCTATCTATGTACCAAGTAATATTGCAGAGCACTCTGCATGAAAAATCACAGCATTTCCAAAAAAGTCGACTATCTCAAAGTTGCTAGTGACTTCAGTACCCAACTTTGCCATTGTGACAATAAAGGTGCAATGAACAAATACACCCTAATCTAAATGCATAGGATGACTTATATGATGTGGCAACAGTTCTTCACAGTTTGATATTAACAAATACCTTTTTAGTCATCAAACTCAACATTTATAATCATGACTCAGCCCAGGAATTTTTTTAAAATCATTTCTGTTTACACATAAATTTCTGGTTGTCAGAGTAAATGTTAATGTTATCAGTTTATTAATTTTTATCTCACCTTTATTATTTTTATCAAAAAAATAAGGCACTGGACATGTGTAGTAATCCTGCCTCCTCCTGTTTTCCCCACAACAACCACCCACCCTGTGATATGTTTGGGATGAGAGAGAGAGACTGGCCCAGAGTCATCCAGCTGGTTTTCATGCCTAAAGCAGGACTAGAATTCACAGCCTTCTGGTTTCTAGACTGGTGCCTTAACCACTAAAATTGATTCAATTAAATACTGAATGTTGGTCATACCAAATTAAACAACTAATTATAACTAGTAATAAACACGCTTAAATCCCTTTACTGGATGGAATAAAAAATAACATCCATCAGATACTCCTGATAATTTCAAAAGAAATATAAAAACAACCTGAAGTATATAACAGCACAAACTAGAACTTTAGACCTACTCATCTAAAGTGAGAATTGTTATTCATACAGTAGTACTACCATTAAGGGGAATATGTACACCAAGAAAATACACAAAGTCTTGATGTGGTTAAAAATTGTCAAATCAAAGGAAAACAAGAGAAAAGGATAGCTTGAACAAACTATTTCATCTTATGAAAGAACTGGCCAAAAATATAAAGCACCTATTAGTCATATTATTACTAAATGAAAATGACAGAATTTTGTTTAACAAGAAAAAAGAATGGTAGGGATGTAGAACAATGGAAGAAATATTTCATGGAACTAGTAAGCCACCCAACTTTGGATACTAGTATTATTAAATGTAGTTCAGATATTTTTTAATAAATATATTTCATAGACAAAGTCATTTCAGGACTGGATGAAATACAAAAGAAGAACAGGAAGTTGTCAGAATGAAATTAGCTGGAGCCAGAAATATATAAGACTCCCAGGATTCCCTTTGTTCTTAAACTTAAAGTTTTATTAGGAAAATATGGGAACTGAAATAGCAGTCAGTTATCATTCTATTACACAAGAGAGGAAATAAACATCATTTAGCAAATACAGAGATATTTCTCTGCTGAATATTGAATACAAAATTATGGAAATAATATTTCTCAATTGCCTCCTATCTGAAATAGATAAAAAGAACTACAGAAAAGGCGAAAGATTTGTACGATCTGAAGAGAAACTACAGAATTGTATGTATTAAAGATACATAGTTTAGAAAGTTTGTATGCCTATATAAATATGAATTTAGAATAGGGTAGGTTTGTATGTATTTATGTATGTGTGTATGTATGTGTGTGTGTGTGTGTATGTATGTATGTATGTATGTATGTATTATTGTCTTTTCTTTTTGTTTGTCTTTAATTAAATAATTTAATAAATAATATTTTATTATTATTATTTTTTTTAAAAAAAGAACTACAGAAAATCAAGCTGAAATTAAACCTGGGCATAGCTGCTTTGATCAAATATTCACAACTTGGCATCTACTTGAATTACATCTTGTGTTTTGTCAAGAAATACACATAGCATTTATTAATTTATTAATAGATTAATTTGTTGATTAAACAGCTTTTGATAATGCACCATTATAGCATTTGGACAAGGATTCTAGCTCCTCCTTTTCCCCCTCCTCCTTTTCAGAAGTGGCTTGCCTTTGCCCAATTCCTAAAACTGCTCCAAAATTATCCAGCTGCAGTGGTGAAATCCTACTGGTTCAGGCAAACCAGTAGTGATAAAATCTACTGGTTCAGTGAATCAACAGTAAAATAAAAGTACCAGTTGGTCTGAACTGGCATTTCTGACTATCAGCTGTGCCACATGATTTATATTCACTAGAAAGCAGGAAATCCTGCTTTCTAGTGAATATAAATAGCACGGCACAGCTGTTTCCCTCCTTGCTGTTCTACTTACCTTGTTAAGTGTCCTTTTTCCATGCAAAGCACATGTTTGGTGTGCACTGCACTTGGGCATGCAGTGCCCCCATCCCCCCAAGTACAAACACAACTGTGATGTGGCCTTCAATGAAATCGAGTTTGACATCCTTGGTTTAAAGCATGCCAGGATGCTTTAAACCATCAAACCTGATTTGTGGGGCTGAGTAGAACAAACTGGGACCCTCATTTAGCCTTCAGGGAGGGTTGCTTAACAACAATCCAATTTAATGACATATGACCTAGGGCCCTGGGCTGAGTAGTTTTTGCTTGAGAAAGGGGTTACTTATCGAGTGCCTATATTATACATTGCTTTATGCTAACTGCAGCTTTTTATAGTTAATAAATCTGTGGGTCTTTTTTCCAATCATAACAGTTGTCTCACATTTTCTTGGAGGCACAGTTTTATGTTAGAAGGTTAGACCAGACCTACTTTACACTGATAGAAAATGAATGCCACAAAGGGAAATCATATATCAATTATGGCTATGTTTAAGGAGGGAGCTATAGATCTCTTGAATGTGTGAGCTTAAAGAAGGCTTTTTCCGGAAATACTATTTTTTAAAATTAGTCTTTTTTAAATTGCAGTTGTGGGGGAAGGGACCCACATCTGTTGCCAATTACTTAGTGATGCACAGCTTTGCTGTACAAAACAGCAATAACATTGTCTATTAAATTTACTGTAATTATGATTTAAAGACTTACTTTGGAATTATGCCAAATAGATGAGTATTTTTTTTCCTGGAAAAAAAAAGATAAACAGGAAATTACACTCTCGTAAAGTGGGTCTTTTAAATGCAAAATCTTTCCCTGCTTCTTTTGTTGACTTAATCACTGACTGCCACTGAAACTTTAGCAAGCATACTTTTTCATGTGTCAAAAACCAAGTTTTGGTACAGAAATTGTCATCTGTACAGGGATCTCATGATATCCTCTTGTATCCATTCCCTTAAAAGGTGTGTGATGTGTTGGGTAAGAATGAGCTAAACGCACACTTGCTGCAATTATACTTTATTGCAATCCACTAACAAAAAGACTCACGCAGCTGGGCGCGCCGGCTTTTATACAAGAAGCCTGGCTGTGCCGGCAGCCACTGGCAGCTCTTTAAACTTCCCGCTCTAAGAGTGGCTCTTTGGATTGGTTGGAGCCCGGTATGATTTGTTTGGCTCAGGGTCCTGTCAGTCACTATCTAACTGTGTGGACTTCTTCAGAATCAGCAACTGGGGACATTCAACATGTCTGAAGAAGGAGCAGGTGCCTGGCAGGATCAGAGAGAGTGCAGGGATGCACATTACAGATTCATTATTAAAAATATTTTAGATCTGCCATCATCACAAGGCTTGCAATAAGCACAAATTAAGTTCATAACACCTAAAGCACTTGGACAATCTTGATTGCTTTGAAAAAGCTAAGTGGTGTCATCCATAAGTTCTTGGATGGGAGGAATATCCTCTCCCTCCTTCCAACAGAAAATGCAGTAGGCGTGAGCTTAGCTGGACTCCAGAGGATGGTGGAGGACAGGAAGGCCTCGAGGAACGTTGTCCATGGGGTTGCAATGTGTCAGACATGACTTTGCAACTAACAACAACAATCTTTTTTAATAAGTGTGTATAAAAGACTATTTTGTTCATATACAAAACCAACTAGCAATCAATGCAATGAGGATTTTAGGAAGAATAATAATTTTAAATAATTATTTTATAATAATACCAATATAATAACATATAAAATATTTTATAACATGACAATAATTCTATTTAATTTTCTTTGGCACCAGTTCTTTATAAATGCATATCTTTCTATAGGAAGAAACATTTTTCTCCTAAATAATTCATTGTGGGTGGAAGAAGGGAATTCACTAAAAATCAAAACTAATATTGAAAACAATTGAATAGATAAGATGAGTCAATGGCAGCTGCCATCTTTGTTGAATGGCTGTTTTGAAAATTAGCCATTCCTTCAGGAGGATTCCATGATGATTAATTTTAAAACTTTCAGTAACACGTAAAGAAGTTTCTTTTTCTTTTATTTCATTCCTGGCCCATTTATTTTCGCCTTCTGGTTCATTTATTTTCCTTTCTTCAACCCTAACCAGGTAAATTCCATGTTTCTAGTGCAACTAACTTGACCTCGTATCTCATTATACATGTATGTGCATGGGTCTGCATTTTCTGTTGGAAGGAGGGAGAGGAATGCATGTTTGTAGTGTCATTTTATTGTTGTAGGGTACAATGACAGAATTCTTGAATGTTTGGAAGATCCATATTAGTTAGAGTTTTTGTCTGATTCCCCTCCCCTTTCCCACTATTTTTGGATGGAAGATAATCACCCAAAATTCAAGGTTATTTGTCTTTTGCATAAATAGGGTAATTACTATTCCTAAATTTCTAACTTTACCTGGAGCAGTATGAAATCCAATGCTTCACTGGAATTGTTTCTGTAATTCTTTATCAATATTAATTAATGTAGTAGATGATTTATCAAAATTAGCTTCCAAATCTATTAATCCATATAATTTATTTCAGCTGAGATATAGTTCTAACTGGATTTTTATGAGAAATAAGAATATTATCTGTAACAAATTAATTGTATAATATTCTTTCCTATATTAGAAAATGGCATGTTCTTATTTTTTCTTTAACATTTTATAGTAATGCTTCTACTGTAAGACAAAATAGACAAAAATTGATATCTCTTTGTGGTCTTCCTATTTACATATTTGAAAAATAGATAATTAATACACTAATGCTAATTGCTGTGTGGCAGTCAATATAATTGATTATTGAAATTATATGTTAAAATTTCATTTCCAATAACATTTTTAAGAAAGAGATTTGTCTTCCAACATGTCAAACGTTTGAAAACATCTAAAGGCAAGATGATAGAGGTAACAGAACTCTGGTACAGTTAATATAGTATATTTATTTAATTATTATCCTAATTGAGCTATATTTTCTTTTAGCTATAAATCCAGATTGATCAGGAGATATAAAATTGTTTAAGAATGAACATGATTTACTAGTGCCTACCACACTAGTGTTAGGGACATGGTGTCCCAGCGGGTAAGACAGCTGAGCGTGTCGATCAGAAGTTTGGCAGTTCAGCGGTTTGAATCCCTAGTGCCGTGTAATAGGGTGAGCTCCTGTTACTTGTCCTAGCTTCTGCCAACCTATCAGTTTCAAAAGCATGTAAAAATGCAAGTAGAAAAAAATAGGGACCATCTTTGGTGGGAAGGTGACAGAATTCCGTGCGCCTTTGGCATTTAGTCATGCTGGCCACATGACCACAGAGATGTCTTCGGACAGCGCACGCTCTTCGGCTCTGAAACGGAGATGAGCACCACCCCCTAGAGTCGGAAATGACTAGCACATATGTGCAAGGGAAACCTTTACCACATTAGTAAATAATTTTTCTCCTTGATTTAGCAATGTAATTGGCTTATATCATAGCACTGATTTCAAGTTTGATTTGATTGATTTATCTGACTTGTTTGTTTCTAAGAGACAGTTATTTATTAACATTCTGTAGCTATAATTAATATAGCTAGAGTATCAATTTGCTTTTTCTCTAAAAAACTATAACATTCAGATCCACATTTGAAACCTTTACTTTAAAATACGTTGCTGTAACATTATTTCAACTTCTATTATTAAATGATACATAAGTTTAGAAATGTTAATATTTATTAAATAATTTGAGATTTTCTATCTAGAGAAATGATTGGGGTCTTTGCATCTAAAAAAATTATTGAAAGGAAAATTTTGTCTGCAAGCAAGCTGAACTCAAGCTCTAATCTAAAAATGTGTTAATTTCAAGGAGATTTTGAATTAAAGCTCCTACCTATCCTTACATCTCTATTGTTCAAGATGGTTTGGAAATACGGAGGAGAAAGGAGGAGAAAATGGGGGTTGGACGACACCCATATTTTTTGTTTTTTAAAGTGGATATATTATGAAGCCAATGTTTTCTAGTCTTTACAATACAACTGCTAAAGGAAAATTAAATGTGCTGATAGGCCTTGTTTAGCAAGTCAGAGTGAAAGGTGGAGCTTCTGTCCCATGTTTTTCTATCTTGGTGCATGGCAGATTCATGGCAGAAGATAGTGCAGCCAACTGGCTTTTGTATGAGTGGCAATGTCCCACCTCTTTCTATAGGGGTGGACATTTGCCCATTGCTTGAATGTCATCTTGCATACCAGTGTTGGAAGAAATATCCATCTGGTTCAGTTCCAAGCTGGGAGAAAGGCACTGGAGAGAAAATGGAGGCTGGAGGCTGATTGGAAAAAGGGTTCATTTGTTGCTGAAGCAGAACCACCAACCACATGAGATTCTGGGCAGCTGATTGACCACGTAGAGTTGAGAGTAGGGGGTATTTATATCTTTTCTTGGGCTTTGCACCTGAACTTCCTGTTACTGGGCCAGAACACATATTCTATTGGCTGTTATAGGGGTCATAGCGGGCTCTGTAGGTTGTCTAAACTACCAGCTTTGGTTGAAGTTTGGACTGCTGATGCAATGAAGGGATGTTGAGCAATTGCTATTGTGGCTGAAGGCTAATTCTACCTTTGTTGCAGGATTTTTTTGGATATGAATAGAGCTAGCTATCTCTTTATCTCTTAAGTGCTGACATCTGCTGAGAGCTATTAAGAGTGAGTCTGCTTCCTGCCTCTAAGAAAAAGTGTTTATCCATTTCTCATCCAAGGAAATATAATATTCTGCCTTTTTAATATTTCCTAAAAAAATTCATTCTTCTAAGAGAGGGGAGGGTGCTAACTTTCTACACTAGTAAAACAATGTTAATAATTATAATTCATTTATGGGGATACTCCATTCCCTGGCACCCATCCAACAATAAGCCCTTGAAAATAATTTGATGGTTGAAATAAGTTTCCCTCTTCTGCCTTAGGGCCAGCTTTTCAACTGTTTGGTACACAATTTCCGAGCTTCATTCAAATCAAAATGCCATGTGAATTTTAAACTATCAGAGGCTTTCTGACCTTTAAAATGGTGCATTATGAATTCTGCACCATCATGAGTCTGTTAACTCAGTAATGGTTTGGATATTACTTAGGGATTGTCATAAAAATTCTAAAGCTTTCATGGAAGGACATTTAATTTATATCATGATTATAGTTAATAATTTTTTTACTGTTTGATACTCAGGTTTTTTTTCTTTTATCTTTTTGAAGAAATGAAGTAGATTCTCCTAAAGGAAAAAGTTATATTCTACTTGAGAAACTAATGTGGGTTAAAAGGAAGAAACTATCAACTGGCTGATAACATCACAATATTTTGAAGGTTCATTGAAAATGGGTAATCTGAAGTGTTCAGTATGCAAAAGAGAAGGTTCTATATGAAATTTTGGCTGTTGATATGAAATAATTTCATTTAGAACAGGCATTCTAGGCCCTCTTGAAACAGGAAAGATAAAAATTCAAAAATATAAACCCTGTTTTAATTAGCTCACTACAAAATGTTCTCACTTGTAGTGATGAGAAGTATCTGCTTTTGCTTTCAATTAACTGCAGTTTTTTCGTATGTGAACTAAGAATTGGCATTGAATTTATACATTGATTATTCACCCAAGTCATAAGACTAATTGCAGTTTGACCTAGTTTGAACATCAAGAAATCATAGCAAAACAATATGATGATTCCACCTTTTAAAAGGCTTCATGCTGTGTAACTTCCTGTCCAGATGTCACAATTAAGGAATGATGTATTAAGTACACAATCTTTAACTATTGCCAACAAATTAGGCTTTCTGTACCATATTCAGCAGCTCGCCTCCTATGGCATAGACATTAAGTAATATCTCAACTAAAGAAAGCTCATTAAAAAGTACAAAATTATGACAGATATTAGGACAGTTACATCAGAGGAGATTAAGGTATTATTTTTCAAAAGAAAGGATTAGATTAGATTTAAAATGCTCACTTGATTGTTGGGAAAGTTACTTCATTCCTTTTTTAAAAAGTGCATACTGTATAAAGCCTGAACAATCAGAAAGTATTTGGGGTTTTCTTGCTGGTGATAAAAATTAATAAGCTAGAAAACCAAAATTTTGGTGGAGGACAGGAAGGCCTGGAGGAATGTTGTCCTTGGGGTAGCGATGGGTCGAACATGACTTCGCAACTAACAACAACAACAACAATCATATGGAATGCAAAGCCAGGTTGTACCAAGTGACCATGATTCTACCTTGAAGCATGGCATTCCCTCATTTTCTTATGTTAGAACATAGGGTGGGATGGACATTTGTAGTCTTCAACCACCTGCTCAAGCAGGAGATCCTATTGTTGTTGTTAGTTGTGAAGTTGTGTCTGACCCATTGTGACCCTGTGGACAACATTTCTCCAGGCCTTCCTGTCCTCCACCATCCTCTGAAGTCCACCCAAGCTCACACCTACTGTTTCAGTGACTCCATCCAGCCACCTCATTCTCTGTCATCCCTTTCTTCTTTGGCCCTCAATCTTTCCCAGCATCAGGC
>JANHFP010000866.1:0-15743 GCA_032468135.1 Calamaria suluensis | reverse complement strand
TACATTGTATCTTTTGGCGCGAAGCCTGTGTATATAAGTAGAGACGCTCGCAATTGCTTTCAGTTCTGTTATAGCTGGGCATTTGTGAAGATAGTTTGTTAATAAACCTGTTGAATCACCCTTGGACTGGCTTATTCTTGCCCACATCTACTTCAGAAACAGTACATTATTTCCCATATTGGCAAAATGAGAAACTGTAGAGATAAGACCAAACTTCCATAAATTCAGCTCTCAGGCCTTGAGTTTGACACGTCTCATTTTGATGAAGGGATAGAAGGGAGGACTCATCAAATTTGCAGGTGACACTAAGCTGGGAGAAATAGCAAACACTTTAGAAAATAGACTCAAGATCCAGAAGGAACTCGACAGACTTGAACATTTTATATCCAACAAAATGAAATTCAGTAGTGAGAAAAGTAAGGCTTTACACTTAGGCAAGAAAAACCAAATGCACAGGTATAGAATAGAATATAGAATAGGTGTTATCTGGCTCAACAGATAAGAGTATTTAGGAGTCTTATTGTATATTCACCTAAGTATCCATCAGTATGCTGCAGTGTTAAAGTGCATCACCAAAGGCATAGTATCAAGATCACATTAGTACTGCTTTATACTGTACTAATAAGACCACACTTGGAATATTGTGTCCAGTTTTGGTCACCAACATACATAAAAGATGTTGAGACTAGAAAGAGTACAGAGAAGAGCAATGAAAATGATTAGGGGACTAGAGGCTAAAACATTTTATGAACAGTTGTGAGGCTGTCACAGAGAGGAGCGAGTCAACCTATTCTCCAAAGCACTTGAGGGCAGGACAAGAAGTAGTGAATTGAAGATTATAACATGGAGAACTATTCTAGAATGAAGGAGAAATTTTGTGTCACTGAGAATAATTAATCAGTGGAATGACTTGTCCCAGAAGTTGTGGGTTCTCCATCACTGGAGATTTTTAAGAAGACAGCTATTGTCTGTAATTGTATAGGATCTCATGCTTGAACAAAGTGTTTGACTAGAAGACCTCCAAGGTCCCTTCCATTATTCTGTAATTCTGAGTCAATGCTTACTTGAAGGCACACACAAATACAAAAATGTCCAACTATATTGAAAGATGGCTTCAGTTACAATACATAGATTTAATCGTTTTCCACTTCATTAACACTGGTATATTTTGAATGTTGAGAAGGATAACTTGACACATAGTCACCATCCCATGATGATCCACATCATCCAACTTAATGATACCAATCCTTTTTTAAATTTTTTATTAAGTATTTAATATTTAAAACATAAACGTTTAGAAGTAAACACTTAAAACAAAACAAAACAAAAAATTTAAACAAAAAAAAATTAAACAAAACAAGGAAGAAAAGAAACAAAAAATATATACATAAAATTTGTTTAAAACATCTATACAACTATAAATCTATTTCTATTTCATTTACAATTTTATTATCAGTCCTTCTATGTGATATTTTAACCAAAGCAGATTTGCTATTCAAAGCAGCAAAGTCTGTTATTCCAGAATTGGGAAAAAAGTCTGCATAGGATCATCTAGACGCTCCTGTTTTTCCACCTTTATGTCAGTGGCTCCCTTGATTTCTTTTTTCTGACCGAGACACATATATTTCATGTAGTTCCATAACTCTCTACAGTTATGATGTAAAGTAAAGGCAGATAAGGCAGATATTGATTTGAAGTAGGAAATAAATAATGGGTGGAATAAAATTGCTTATAAATGTATGGGTTGGGTGATATAGAAAGAGAAACCTTCATTAATAATTGCCAAGATATCCAGGTATGCATTTTACACAATTTTTATTTAGCCACAAACTTCAAGATGAAGTATTAAAATGAACACTCAAAAAGTCATTTCTAAGGTTTGTGAAATTAATTCCATGTTCCCAGAATAGTAAATGTCTAGTCTAAGCTAGTCTAAAGGATATAAAGTATTTTTATTTTATTTTATTATTTTATTTGTATCTTGCCTTTATTATTTTTAATAACTCAAAGTGGTGAGCAGATCCAACACACCTTCCTTTTCTTATTTTCCCCACAACAACCCTATGAGGTGAGGGCTGAGAGAGATTAACTGGCCCAAAATTACCCAGCTGGCTTTTATGTCTACGATGGTATTTGAACTCACAGTACCCTAGTTTCTAGCCTTGCACCTTAACTACTACACCAAACTGGTTCTATTAGATTAGGTCTATCTATTAGATTTTCCTTGGGCAAATGAAAGTCCATTATGCTTCTACAAAGAGTTATTGGTTCCAAGTTGGGAAACACTTCAATTCATTGTTTTTAAATTCAAATTTAGTTACCCAATTTATTTACAGTCGTGATACTAAGGATGCACCTGTTCTTCCCACAGAGTCAGAATGAATATCATCAGTGTTACTTAAGAAATTATTTACTATTCTCCTCTGCACCTACCATGTCTTCATTATTTCTGATTATAACACAAGATAGGAATGAATTTTATACACAGAAAGCCAACAATTCCATAGGGAGACATTAATAAGATTGCTAATAGCCATCTGCTTTTCAGTAATATGAAAACTGTTTCATTCCTCTTTACGCTTATAAGAAGTATATGTATTGATTTGCACTATTTACTCCAGGGATTTACCTTGGGGAAAGCTTGTGAAATAACTAGGAAGTTGATAATAGTTGTACATCTATAAATCCATAGTGAATATGATCTAGTCATGCTATTGATTCTTGTATTCTAGTCAGTGACAGTAATAATGATATGTATGTTTGCAGTTAATGTTAAATGGGATACCCATGAAACACATCTTACTCTAAACATAGCAATGTTGAAAAAAGAATTATCTGTCAGGAAAGGTTTTTTTTCTCTTTATAATGCATTACCTATAATAATATTCTGTACTGTCCAGTTGTATATCTTTGATTCTGGATGGAAAAGGACAATTATTTTATAATACAGGATGAATAAATTTTACTTTCATATAAGAGTATAAAAAACTTTTGGGACCAAAATTCTGTGTGTGAAGTGCATAGAGAACACAAAGCAAACAACCAAAGTATAAAGTATAATTTTTGTCCCACTGAAGTATATCTGGAAAGCTTTAGAGATGAAATATTTAATATCTATCACATAAATACCTTAGTACAGTGAGTTTTGTGATTCTAAGGAAATTGTTTCTATTGTTTGTTTCTCTTTTATTGCTATTACCTTCCTCTTAATCTTTCCAATTCCAATGTTGCATTTACCACTGCACTTCATGTCATCTTACTTACTATATGTCCTTTCATCTCCAGCATAAATTTCCCCTCCAGATGGAACTAACTTTTATTTTCAGCAGTGTATCCAAAAGGCAAGCAGACTCAGATCCCAAAACATCTGCTCTGTCAGTATCTCCTTAAGATGAAATGGTGGCTGATTAAATCTCAGTATAGGGAGAATGTCACTGTGTGCTAAATATCTTCTGTATGTAGTCTGACCTTATGATCTTGAAATAAAGCAACAGCAAACCAATAACTAGAGTTCCAGTATTTAAACTGATAGAATCTCATTCTTCCATATATAGGCAATTTAATTACAATGCCTTGCATCATTAAGCAGAGTGGAATATAATCCTCAGGCTTACTGTATAATATGATTATCCCTTGAGCCAAGATACCTGTTTCCAGATCTTCCCAATGGCCCTTTACAAGATATCAATATTCTAACTTGTTCTTTCAACCCATAGTACTTTGATCCTAATCATAACTGCTGCAGAGGTTTGTAGGGTTAGATACAATAAAGAACAAACTCATTGCAGTGTGATCCAGTGTACTGATGAACACTGGTAGAGAAGATTTTTACTCTCAGTATTGTAACTTCCCACAATAGTTGCAAGATCTTCCCAACCTTTTCAGTTCCCGACTCAGAGCCTTGAAGAATGGGCAGGAATAAAAAAAGTCCTAAAATTCATTATGAGATAATAAACATTTTTAATGTTATAAGCAATTTAAAAAATGGTCTGAATAAAAAAATGTTTTGAGCAACTTTCTAAACTATAATAAAGGAATCTGGTTGACCCCCTTTGGTAGTTAGTTCCACAAATGGACCCTGTAACAAAATTAATGTGACTGTCAAATGTATCCATCATTGGGTCCTATAAATGTATTAGTGATTCAAAAATATCAGATGGACTATATGGGAATAGATTGTTCTGCAAGTAATTTGACCCTAACCTAGCCTAAGGAAGTCCATTGTGGATGCCAGGAATTGGGCTTGGAACACAATGGATCAGATGTTTGAACATGAGCAACCTTCAGGAAGCCGCACTTACTGCCAATTGCTTCTTGGCTTTCTGCAATTTCCATGTTATGCTCAAACGCTATCCCATAAAGAGCACAATAGAATAATTCAGACTTGAACTTGCAAAGTCGTTATATTGAAAAAGTTTAATTGTATTTATGGAAGCTTGGACTGATTTCTATTTTTGATGTGATATAATTTTATTTTTTTCTCCTACTATTTTTTCCACTTGATTGTTTCTTCATTCCATGTACAACATCTCTTTGACAAACAGCTTTTGTCTGATTACAGAAGCCATGTAATGAATATTCAGTTACTTCCTAATATGTCAAATAATGGATCTGTATCTGTGATGATTTCTCTTTTTTTCACTCTCTTGGGAAGAAAGATGTGTTTTAGATCTCATGAAAACACCTTGTTTTGTGTAAACTTAAATTAAGATGTGACTGCTTTAAGAAGTCAGCTCTTTAATGGTACTGCAGTTCTTTAAAGCCATACATCTTTCTATCAGGCTCACATAAACCCTTTACAAACTTGGATTGCTTTAACTAATAACAGAGAGATGCTATGTTTAAATGATGTCCAAAATATTTTAGATCATTTTTCAAATAAGCATATCATAGCTGGCATCCTCACATTTTCCTGAGAGTATTGTAGAAAGTTATTATTTGAATCAAGGCTCATAGAAAAAATATGTTAGACGATTAAGAGGCGAATGAAGCACTAGTGTTTAATAAATGGAAACCTTACATCATGTTTCATTTTATGTTTTGACATTTACAATAGATCTATTTGACATTAGTTTAAAAAAGACTATTGAATGTATCTGGTGATATGACTACGATTTTGAAAAAAAAACATATGCTTGGAGTTTTGTTATTATTATATTGGTCTCTTGTAGTTTTGAATCAAGAAGTAGCATCTCAGATACAATAAAGAAGGCTGGAATAACAAGTTATGATCTGGACTTGGTAGTAAGTAAAATTAATAATTTGTTTTAGCAAATCATCTTAACATTTTTTCTCCTTAAGGTATTGATAGCCATATATCTAAAGTGGTATGAATTAATGGTAATACAGTAAACAATTGTAAATGCTTATAAACCATCTAATTTCTCAGTCAAGTACTTTTAATCACCTTATATCTGCAGTTGCTTTTGTACAGATTTTATATGTGTTTCTCCACAGATCGTATTTTTCTTTACGACTTACATAGCCACACCTATCATTTGAAATAACACAAAGAATAAAATTTTATAACTGGAATTCAGACCAAAGATGATTGTTTACTGAAACAAAATTTTGTTATTCAACCTTTTAATTCTTTTTATTCTCAGTTATGTCAGAGACTACTGCAACTGAATAGGAAGTTACTAATTTCATGGGATTTATTAAATGGAAGAAATTTTCCAGAAATATAAACCATATATTGTCTCATCCTCCCATTATTTTGGAACCAAGCCACCTTACATGATTGTTGTTTGGGGAAAATAGGAGGAAGTAGCTTTAGTGAATAAAAAATACGACCTTGATAGAGATAGGCCAGGTCCATTTCCAAAGTGACAAGGGGGAAAAATGTGGGTTAGGTTCAAAATAAGAAGACAGCATAGGCAAAAGACTCATGCAGACACCTTCCTTATCTATATGAATATACATGTAGTGGCTGGGAGAGGGAAATATAATATAGTCACACTTTATAACCAGTATTAATACCTGCCATTTTTGCCTTTGTATGGAGTTGATTTCTTACTTTGAGTTAACATTGTAGACTTGACATTGAAAAGCATTATGTATGCTGCCTTAAATTGTACAAAATAAAGTTGGGTTATAAATACTAAATATTTTTTTACAAATTTATTGACATCTATGTTGTTGAAAAGCTATAATCAATAATTTAATCTTCCTGTATTTCCTTTATTGTAAGGCCAAATTCATAGCAAGATTAAAACCTGAAAACAATCCTGCAACCCTTACAATCTTAGCTGGTATTAAGGGCTAGATATATTAACTGCTAGGCATGTTTATTTAATGATAGGTATGTAGTTGTGATTTAATTCCAAATTACAACAGGAATTCACATTGTAGTATAACTCAAATTTTAAAAATAGTGGGGAAGATTTTTATTGGAATAGTTGAACTAAACAAGAGATCAGTTTATTTTTATTTTATGGAAGTCTTCCAGTCCAAGTCCCATCTTGAGCAGGACCAATCTATACCAATGAGCTATACCAATCTAGACAAATTACCAATTGCTTCTTGAAAACCTTCAGTGATGGTATATCCACAACATCTGGAGGAAAGCCAAATCCACTGGCTTTTGTTTCCACAGTCAGGACTTATGTTCTAGGTTCTAGGTTGGATCTCTCTTTGCTAATCTTCCATCCATTATTTGTTGCCCTGCAAAAGACGGCAAGACCAAGGTGACATTGACTTATACATTGACTACATTGCCAACTGCATCAAAAGTAAGACCCACATTCCATCCCCAACATCCAACTCTCCATCATCCAAAACTAGGTACACACACTCCTTACTTCCTCAATACCAACCACTACTGACCTTAAATGTAAACTAATTAATGTAAGAAACATCATAAACAAAATGCCTGAACTACTCCTCTTATTAAATGCTGCTACATTATATTTGTCTGCAAACATGGCTAAATGCATCCCTCCCTGACTCCATTATCACAGTAAGAGATACTGGTCTGATTGCGAATCCCACAGAGGAGGTGGAATAGCTATCGTCTATAAAAAATTACCAAAACTAAAAAATATTCAAGTTACACATGAACTCACTCTTCCTGATACGATCGTCTATAAACTATCCTTAAATACCACACTTCACTTACTACTATGTTACAGAGCACCTGATTATGACATCACATATGTGAACAAGTTAACTTCACTACTAATGTGGGCAGCCTCCTGCCAGCATCCTTTTATCTTTCTTGGTGACCTCAATCTACCTATTATTAATTGGACCATAAACGAATGTACAACTGAACCCATCCATGCAACCCTATACAATGCTGCTACTAATCTGGAACTAGATCAACTAGTAACTAATAACACTAGCCTCAACAACTGCCTTGATCTCATCTTTTGTAACAGTTTAAACTCAATTTATGGATTACAAATAAAAAAGAACCCTTTTCCAACAGCAACTACAGCATGATTGACTCAATATACACCCTTACAAAAATCACCATAATGATGTGACACCCAATTGAAACTTCAAAAAAGCCAACTATGATCTCATAGACACCAACCTCTCATTTCTTGATTGTCAAATTCTATTCTCTGGCTGTAACACTGTTGAAGACCATTATAACATTTTTTGCTCAGTCAAAAGAGTTATTAAACTGATAACCACAAAAACCAGGGAAAACAATTATGTGCATCAATAAGGAAGTTCCAATAAAAAAAAATCTCTTTAGTGAAAAAACAAAAATGGCTATGTAACTAACCTTAAAAGCTGATACAAAAATCAATGCTATCAAATAAATACTGAATGCACCAATTATCACATCAATCAATAGGAAAACCTTCTGTGTACAAAATCCACCCACACCTTCTATAATTTTGTAAACAACCAGCATCCCACCCCTACAAAAACCAAACGGTAAAGAATATAATGATGAAGCAATTAAAGCCAACTAGGCTTTAACAATCATGCTGGTTTTCTCTGGGATCTCTTGTTTTTCTTTCTCACTGGTATTGTGCTAGACCAGGCTATTATATTCTCATTTTACAGAGTTTCCCAATTTTCTTGAGGAGTTCTCTTTAAGATTTTCATATATGGAATTCTCCTAAATTCTCCCTTGGCTTACGGAAATCAGCTCCCTTAAAGTCTATGACACTTTTTTTATACTGTTCTATTACTTGGGCTGAATTCATCAAATTCTAAAATATCGTGATCATTCTTGGAACTTAAACCCCATCTATCATTTCATTCTATTAGTAAGACTTATGTCCAGTGTAGCTGACTCTCTGGTTCTCTATATTTAGGATGAAAATGTTTTCCAAAAAAGTTCTTCCCAATCTTTTGAGTTGTAATCCATCTCCTGCCAGAAGTCCTTCTGGCAGGTATTGTAGACCTTGCCCCAGAAATCCAAAGTTTTCTTGATGGCACCACCCTTTAAAACAGTGGTTATATTTTCTCCTAGAATGTTCCCTCCAAATCAAACCACTTTAAAAAGATTAGCCAAAGTTTTGTAGTCAAAGCAACTGTGATAGAAAATGTAAGCTACTCTTGGAGAAAGACTCTAATAAGCACTCACTAATTCTAATTTCAAAATGGATAATTCAAGTGATCTAATCTCATCAGCTCTTTGGATTTTAAGCATTTCTCAAATGCAACTTAATATTCAATACAATATGGAAAATGGAATTCAAGATGACAGTTTAGAAATCCATTCATCTAATTTCTCCTCTTTATATTTTTCTGCTACCAAAATGAAATCAACACAGCGAAGATGCCAGAATGGTTTTTTAATTCAAACATGATAGCAGGAATGCAGTCTTTATAAATCAAGTCTGACAGTCTATTCTGAGATAAACTAGAAACATTTCCATTTCACTGTCTATGACTACTTTCTGTATCTGAGTTAATGTCAGAAAATACTAATTCTTTATGCCAAATAAAGCATATGTGTTCCATGAATCTGTTATTTTCAGGTTTATGAATTAAATATCTGAATTTAGCATATTTATTGACCTAATGGAATATAAAAGGAAGGATAACATAAAAATGAAGGAAAAAGGTTTGTGTGTTATCCTATGACACTGAGGGATCAAACACACACATTAAAGAAGCTCAGGAAGCTTGATTAGAAGGAGATATTCTTCTTCTTCTGTTACTTCCTAGCAGCTGTATTTGAGCTTTTTAATTCAGGAGTTAGTATCTAATGTACAAATAATCCAGAACAGGAATATATTCCAAGTTTAAATATATGTTCCAAGAATTTTGTGTCAATGAAATTCAGTGATAAAAGTAAGGTCTTACATTTAGACAAGAAGAATCAAATGCATAGTACAGAAGAGGAGGTGCCTGGCTCAATAACAATAATTGAAAGATGAATCGAGGTGTCCTGGTGGACAACCATTTAAGTATGAGCCAGCAGTACCAAAAAAGCCAATGCAGTCCTAGGTTTCCATCAACAAAGGGTAGTATCAAGATCACATGAAGTGTTAGCACCACTTTATCATGCATTAGTAAGATCACACTTAGAATACGGATCCAGTTCTGGTCACCACAATGCAAAAAAGATACTATACCCTAGAAAGAGTGTAAAGAAAAGCAACAAAGAGGATAAGGAGTCTGGAGCCCAAACTATATGATGAACAAATATGGGAACTAAGTCTAACAAACAGAAGGATTAGGGGTGATATGATGGTACTCTTCCAGTACTTGAGGGGCTGTCAAAGAGGGGAGTGTCAACTTATTCTCCAAAGAATCAGAGGGCAGGACACAAAGTAATGAATGGAAGATTGTTAAAGAAAGACCCAACATAGAATTAAAGAGAAGTCTCCTGTCAGTGATTGCTTCCTGAACAATTAATCAATGGAACAGCTTGCCTCCAGAGATTGTGGGTGCTTCATCAGTGGAGGTTTTCAAAAAGAGACTGACATCCATTTTTCTGGAATGATATAAGGTTTCTGGCTTAAGCAGGTGGTTGGACTAGAAGATTTCCAAGGTCCCCTTCAACCATATTATCCTGTGTTCTATGAGCAAAATCGAGCCGTCCACCATATCTCTATGTTTTGCAAGTGCTAGAAATGTTGAAAGTTATTTTCTTTTTTTTAAAAAAAAAATAACTTTTGTGAGTCTTGGGGATAGAATTCTTAATCTTCTTGTCACTACCAAGAGGCACCCATAGTATTGTTTTTTATGTCTCAGATTCCTTATTAGCTTATCACTGAAGATAGAAGAAACACGGGGAATTAGAAAAATTTAGAAGCTTTTGACTTGCTTATTAGAGATATTTTTACCTCAATCTTCAAATGATTTCCCAGGATAGTTTGCAAAAGTAATAAAAAAACAATACAAATACAATAAAATAGTTTAAAAGAAATATACAATGAGCAGCAGAAAAGTCACAGGAGAGATAAAACTAAATTAAATTAAAACCAATATAAAACAGAGAAATGAGAAAGGTTTTAGTGATGGAACGATAGCAAAGCCGGTTTACCAATCGAGTCTCTGTTAAGCGGAAAGAAAATATGCTTTCATGTAATATAAGCACAGCATTGTATACAAAGGTCATGAAACTGAAATATAAAAGTTAAAAGGTTTGTTACCCATACAAAAGCAATATGTGGTGCTCAGTCATTGTAGCAGTAATGAAAACAGAGACATATTTTCTTCTAAGACAAAAAAAAAAGGACCTATAGCCAAATTTCTTTACTTTTGGATTAGAAGTAATGCAGAAATTAGGGTTTTCATTTTACATTTTCTTAGTTTGGGGAGTTATTTCCCTATAGAGAGCCATCCCCACCCTAAAAACTGCAGTTCTTGTTTATGACTAAGTAACCAAGGCGGTGGACTTGCATGATTAGATTACATTTAGATTAATAGAGTTGGAAGGAAAATTGTATGTCATCCATTCCAACCCCCTGCTCAAGAAAGCCTCTGCAGAGGGCATAAACTTGGACCTACTGGCCCCACAGGAAGTTGGGAAATGGGCCATTTCCGACCTCCAGAGGCTCCAGGGTGGCCTGCCATGCCCAAAATGGGGGTTGGGCAACATGCATGGGGGTGGGGCATGGGGACATTGAATTATGGGTGAGGGCACACACAACTCCCCCATGCTCCCCCCAATTTGGCACCCGATGGGAAAAAGATCACTGCCCTAGACCACTTCTGTCCTAGACCATTTCTGACAAATGGCAGTACAATCTCTTCTTGAAAGCCTCCAGTAATGAAGCTCCCACCTTCTGAAGGCAAGCTGTTCCACTGGTTGATTGTTCTCACTGTCAGAAAAATTCTTCTTATTTCCAGGTTGAATCTCTTCTTGGTCAGTTTCCATCCATTATTCCTTGTGTGGCCTTCAAGTGCTTTGGAAAATATTTTGACCCCTTCTTTTCTGAGGCAGCCCCTCAAATATTGGAACATTGCTATCATATCTCCCCTGGTCCTTCTCTTCACTAGACTAGCCATACCCAGTTCCTGTAACCATTCTTCATATGTTTTAGTCTCCAATCCCCTAATGATCCTGATTGCTTTTCTCTGCACTTTTTCTAGAGTCTCAACATCTTTTATAGTGTGTTGACCAAAATTGGATGCAGTATTCCAGGTGTGGTCTTACTAAGGCTTTATAGAGTAGTATTAGTACCTCACTTGATCCTGATTGTATCCCTCTATTAATGCAATTAATGCAACATTGGCTCTTTTGGCTGCCACCACACACTCCTGGCTCATATTTAACTGGTTGTCCAAAAAGCCTCCAAGATCCCTCTCACAGTTACTGCTATTAAACCTGGTTTCACCCAGTCTATATGTGTATGTTTGTTTTTTCTTGCCTAAGTGTAAGACTTTACTTTTCTGTACATTGAATTTCATTTTGTTAGATAGGGACCAGTGTTCAAGTCTGTCAAGATCCTTCTGGATCTTGAGCCTATATTCTAAGGTGTTATCTATTCCTGCCAGCTTAGTATCATCTGCAAATTTGGTAAGTTCCCCTCTGTTCCCTCATCTAAGTCGCTTATGAAGATATGAAGAGTACTGGCCCTAAGTGTGGTACTTCACTCCTTCCTTTCCTCCAGTCCCTGTTAAGGACTACTTGTTGAGTATGATTTGTCAGCCAGTTATGAATCCATCTGTTGGTGATGCTCTCTATCCCACTTTTTTTTAGCTTACCAAGAAGTAAGTGGTGATCTCCTTTTTCAAATGCCTAGGTGAAGTCTAAGTACATTATGTCCATGGTATTTTGCTGGTCTACTAATTTAGTCACTATGTTTTACTGGTCTCAAATTTCCTTATGCTTTATCTTCTCAAGTTAATTCTTTTAGCTACCACCAGAATATGGCAAACTTATTCTTAAGGTTAGTACATTTTTAAAAAATGACGCAATTAAACATGTATGCAATCTATTTATTTCTACAAATGTCACAGTATGCCTATATGTCTCTATCGCCATATAAAATTCTAGTAGATGCCTAAATAATGGAGTACAGGAAATACAGGAAACAGTAAAGGCCTATATTAGTGCATCACATTTGGATAATTAAACAAAATGTGTTGGTATTCTTTAAGCATCACATTCAGCTAGCAGTGCATCTATTGTTGCAGAATTTTAATACATTGAATTTTCATAAAACTTCATTATAGGCATATAAGCAGAATGATCATTTTCAGAATGTGTACATCAATTGCTCTTGACATTTCATTTCTGTTTTATAATATGATTGGAAAACAATTGAGCATTTGAAAAAGCAAATATAATTGGACCAATATAGGTCACACATATGCATATTGTTCTTTCACTGTATGATATAATAAAATAATTCATAATGTATATGCCTTTAAATGCATAAATATGTATGCACACATAGAAACAGGATATATGGAAAATGAAACCTCTTCAGTACAAAATGCCTAAAGAGAAATAAATGCTCATTCTCTCTTGAAGACGAGGATGGAAGGTAAATTGCAGGTGGTTTTTAGTATACAGCTTACATGAAAAGGAAACAAAAGCCTTCTTCCTCCATGGGGCTTTTCAACTGAGCCAAGCCTTTATCCTATTAAATCAAACATGTGGCTGTTTGGAAATTACAGTAGTATAATACTTTATCCTTGTTCTAGCAATATTTGTGGCACTCTATAGATTTATTTCATCCTTTTTTTCTTTACCTTATTCTCATTGCCCAATTACATCCATACATTTTAAAGGAAAAGAGAAGTATCCAGAAACTCAGGATAAAACAGAAAATTTAGTTGTCCTCCATGGTATAGTAGAACTTTTTTCTGTCACTGGATGTCACCATCTCTACTGCACATATTTTCTTGCAAATTGTCACCTATGTGAAATAAATGGGAAGGTTTCTCTGGAGACATCACATTCTGTGACTTTCTAAAGGAGAAAAATACTTCTGATAATCCATGCTTATCAAAGAAAATTATGTGAAACCATATATTTTCTTTCCTCAAATATCTAAATGTTTGTCTAAGGAACATCCATATTTGCTCAAATTCAATTTCAGTTGAAACTGAGTGACAAGGGAATTTAAATTAGGACATTAATTTTTGCATTAAACTCTGAGTGACACCTACATTTGCCATAAGATCCTTTTGATATCAAAGCAACAAGCTCTGAAAGATCATTGTGACCAAAACATCCAGAAGGTTGTTTTAAGAAAATGTTGCTAAAGGTGATTGAGAGACCAGGACAAATCTTAGTACTTATAAAATAAATAAATAAAATTCTAGCAACATAATTATATCTAAGCTAAAAATTACTGTATGTAGAACCTGACCTGGGAGTTCAGTTAAAAGAGAGAATTATAGTAATCAATTGCAGCCATAACAAATGTATGAAGTCTCAGGAAGGTAATATTCTGAGATGAAAAAAATCCTGCAGCCTTAGAAGTATGGCTTTAATATAACTGTGACAGATAAATCAATGGAATATCATTTCTGCTTGAGTTCACTTTCAAAGAGTCAGTGTCATCAGATGCTGATCATGCACTATCTCAATCTGGAGGAGAAAGATCCTGTTTCCATATTTTGCCATAATGGGTAGAGGTATATTCAGCTGCCAATAATTCAAACAGAAGTCAAGATAGACTTTTTCACTCCAAGTTCAAATACTTAAGCGGATCTCTATTTCTCAGATTTAAATAGACATCTGTCTGTCATTTATATTAACTCAGAAACAAATCCTCTGATAATACAGCAGTCACTTCAGAGGTGAACAACAAACCAGTCCTAACAGTTGCTAATTAAATGTTTTAGTTTGAAATCACATTATGCACATGTAATGTAACAAAATTGTTTTATACAAGAGACTTTTTCTATCATTCCTTTTAATTTTCAGGATTTGAAGGAATGTAGCTCCTTCAAAGTAAAGGTTTGTAGCTCCTTCAAAGTAAAGTAGTAAAGGTTCAGTCCCAAATTGTTGGAGAACAGAGCATTATTCATCCAGCTCTTAATCCCCATCTGAACCTCAATGGGGTGAGCTCCTGTGACTTCTCCCAGCTTCTGCCAACCTAGCAGTTTTTAAAGCATGGAAAAAATGCAAGTAGAAAAAATAGGGACCACTTTTGGTGGGAAGGTAACAGTATTCCATGAGCCTTTGGCATTTAATCATGACAGCCACATGACCACGGAGACATCTTTAGACAGTGCTGGCTCTTCAGCTTTGAAATGGAGATGAGCACCACCCCCTAGAGTCGGAAACGACTAGCACATATGTGCAAGGGAAACCTTTACCTTTTATTCAGATGTTGCTTTGAATCCACTGCTGTCACTTCTACTTAATAAAAGGCTCCTTTGAAATGTTACCTTTCAAGAGTTCTTACTTTTTTAAGTTAGAGGCAATCCTTACATGAAGTTAACAGGACCCAATGTGCCAGTTAAGCAGGGAGGACTCAAAAATAGATTTGTACAATTGCAAATAGTGGCAGGCAAGAACAACATAAACTGAACAGTACATGCAAGTAGCTTGCACTGTATACAGGAGCATCTGCACAGGGTATGGGCTAGACACTCCCAAATTCAGATTGGAGATTTCACAGAAATAGAGTATAAGGGAGCTAAGATTTTATGGGACTTCCAAATCCAGACAGATAGGTACTGGACAATCACCCAGACATTGTGGTATTAGATAAAGACTAGAAAACAGCAATAGATGTAGCAGTGGCAAGTGACAGTAGTATCAGGAAAAAGAAATATTAGAGCCTGAAAGAAGAACTGGAGAGTATGTGGAAAGTAAAGTTTACTTCTAAGTTTGGAGAATGGGTCCAACAGATCCTAGAAACAATGTCAGAATTGTCTGAGAAGAAGAGTACAGTATTAGGACACAGAACCCTCAAATTCCAAGGTTTCTGATAGAGGATCTGAGATTGAGAAAGACACACACATAGGGTGATCCACCATCATCCACTGAGATATATTCAATATGCTAATGGCATCTAGCTATATGTCTCAGCTCATGATGAGTTAAGTGATGCTATGACATAGCTCTTGCATTGCTTGGAGGCTGTTAAGGGTTTGATAGAAAGCAACAGGCTGAAAATATTAATTATTTTTTAGTTTTAATCTTATTTTAATGCATGTGAACAACCACTTAATGTAAACCTCTTTAGACCTGATTGTAAAAAAAAATCAATTTTTGTAACAGTTGTTAAAGTCTGCAATATTTTACCTGACTCAGTTGTCTCAGCTACTAATTTTTACAGTTTTAATTATTTTTTTATTATTTATTTAAAAGGTTTTATCAAATACAACATTTTTTTTGCTTTTCTCCCCTCCCC
>JANHFP010000863.1:153775-166860 GCA_032468135.1 Calamaria suluensis | reverse complement strand
GCAGGGGAAGGATATTGCAAAATCTCCATTCCCACCCCACTCCGGGGCCAGCCAGAGGTGGTATTTGCCGGTTCTCCAAATTACTCAAAATTTCCACTACGGTTCTCCAAAACTGGTCAGAACCTGCTGCAACCCACTTCTGCTCTGGACTAGATCACCTCCAAGGTCCCTTCCGACTCTGATGGTGATGTGCGCTCTAGGTCAGTGGGGTCTCCAACCTTGGCAACTTTTAAGACTTGCGGACTTCAACTCCCAGACACAACCAGCAATTTCGCTCTGATGCATAAGCTCTCAATGTACTGGTACAAAGAACAATAGGGATAGGATCATTATCATAGTATTACATAGAAAGGATTTGAGCATCTTCAGGTTATGGAGTGAGAAGATGTGACCAAACGTTGATCGAGAATGGAGAGTCAGAGAGTGAGCCTAAAGCTGAAAACAGAACTTGAGAGTCTCTAAAGCAAATATATTATCAAAGTACGTCATCATCTAAAGCAGAGGTCTTCAAACTTGGCCGCTTTAAGACTTGAGAATTCTGAGAGTTACAAAGTCCATAATCTTAAAGCGGCCATGTTGGAAGACCTCTGAGGTAAGGGAAAGCTACAGGTACAGCCGTACTGGCTGGAGAATTCTGGGAGTTGAAGTCCACAGTCTTAAAGAAGCCAAGTTTGGAGACCCCTTGTCTAAAGTGAAAGGTGCATGAGAGGAAGAGGATATGATGCTCCCTATGCCACACTGACCAATGACGTCAATTCTCACTAATGCAAATATTTGCTTTTGTAGAATGATTTTTAGAACAATTCAGATGTGGGGGTGGCACTAACCTCTGGCTGTAACTCCCAAAACAAGACCTGTTTACTTACAGTACATGTTTGTGAATTTTAGTATGGTGATGGGGTTTTCTTTCAAATAAGCACTAAAAGCAAAGCTGGCTGAGGAACTCTGGGAGTTGCAGTCCACAAGTCTTAAAGTTGCCGAGGTTGGAGACCACTGCTCTAAGTCTAATCCAAGGATGGGGGAATGACGGCTCTTTTATCACTGGTGGACTGCAACTCCCAGAATTCTCCAGCCAGCTTTACTGCCTCTGGAATTCTGGGAGTTGAAGTCCACAAGTTATTAAAAGGCCCATCGTTCTCCCACCTCTGATCTAACCTCTCCCATTTGGGCTAAGTTTTACAGTGCAGATAGCCAAATGTCTATGTCATGCCTCTGCCAGCGTCCGACTCAGAGGACGAGGGGGAGTAGTTGGTAGAGAGCGGAGAGAGAGAATTGGCTGGGGAGGAAGAACAAGCCATGACAGGGCCTGGGGAGAGAGATAGAGAGCTCTGATGAATGGATGCCAGGGAGGGACGCAGGCAGAAAAGGGCCCAGGAACGCAGCAGTTACTCTGGAGTAAGGAAGGGTCCTTAAAAGTCGGAGAGAGGCTGCGTGTTTCTGCAGACGTCAACTTCTGTGAAATGAAGTGCTTGTGTTTGAGACACATTGCTCACGTCTTTGCTCATTGCTCCTCTCTCTCTCTCTCTCTCAGACTTCTACATTCCTACCTGAGTTTATCTTATTAATGGCCTTTGGACTGTGGCCAGCAAGCAGCTTGGCAAACATCACAGTTTTTGGTTAACCCTTTTTATTTCAATCCGGAACGGAGAAGCTTTCAGTTTGAAATAGTAAAGTTTGTTTATTCCTTTTGCTTCTGTTTATTTTAACGACTGTGAGTGGGGTCATAACACACTTGTTTCTTGCAGGTGATGGTATTTCTTGCAGATATTCCAATACATTATTATTGCTACTTTGTCATGGCCTTGTTTGTAGTCAGTTATGTGATTAGAAGCTAACTAGCTGGGCCACTGTTTCTTCAGCTTCTTTGCAGAGGGAGCATGTGCTGCCAGTTGTTGCCTATTAAATCCTGGCTTTATATGCATTTGTTCTTGTCTTGTGCAGCCATAATTTGCTCCTCTGTCTCTTTCTTCAATTTTCCTGCTCTTCAGAGATTGCCATGTCTCTTTTATTTTGTTCAGCTTGCTGTAGACCAATTTGTTCTCTCAAGCATTCAGTAAGCCTTCATGGTATGCCAGCTTTAGTACGGTTCCTTCACTGTCCTCAAGGTTTTCTTTCAATAGCCTCTTTTTTATTCCTTAACTGTCCAGTGAACCTGCAACAGTCCATGCCTACCTATTTTCCTTGATAAGTAGAGTCTGCCAATATTGCTGAATGGATGATGATCATGATTCATTTTCATTATTTTTCTGGTCTTCTCATCCAGGGCTTTTAGTTCTGCTTGAGTCCACTATTCCAGCTGTGTACCTAATGACTGGTATTGTCCAGGTGTTGATTGCTTCGATCAAATTTTCTCCAGTTTGGACTTGAAGGAGGAAATATCCTCCATGTGATTACTGTTATTATTTTTCCCCCCGTATTGCAATAGACCACATTGTACCTGAAAAACTTCCTAACTACTCAAATGGATTGATTGTCAACTAACCAGGCTTACAAAACTGTCACATAATTGCTTATGGTTAACAACTGAGAAGAAATGGTGAAACTAAGGTTCCTTCTAAATGTGTACGTTCTCTTCACCTCTCCCCAAAATGGAGCCAGACTTGGAATGGGATAAGATCATCTGCTTCTGCTGATGAACAGTACTGTACTAGAAGTATTTTGATTGCATACATTTTTTTAATTGTCTGGACAGAGTATAGATTGCTTTTAAGACATCCCCCCCAAAAGTTCTCTCATTATGTGCCTCATATTCTGAACCAGGGAAGCCTATGCATTTAATTCATTCTGGGCAAAGATCAATTATTACTAGCCTAAACTACCAGTATTTTCAGTGTTCATTTTGTTTGACGATGTTGTGAAACTGTGAAATGTGTAGACATTAATTCTGAGGAAGTAGGGCCTTTTCTTTTGAGGAATTAACAAATAGTGAACTGGATCGGTTTTCAGTAGTAGTAATGATTTGATTTCTTGTTTGTTCCCTATGACTATCATTAAGTGTTGTGCCTTATGATTCTTGATGAACATATCTTTTCTTTTATGTACACTGAGAGCATATGGACCAAGACAAATTCTTTGCGTGTCCAATCACACTTGGCCAATAAAGAATTCTGTTCTGTTCTGTTCCGTTCCATTCCGTTCCATTCCATTCTATAGCACCTTATTTTGTAAGATAAACATGAAAAGTCCAAGCATCTTTGCAAGGATCAAGTAACAGTTTATAGGAAGATTCAAGAATAGGTTGTTGCTTGAAAATACAGAATTGATTCAGATCAGGATTTCCAAAGGGATTAGTATAAACACCCAGTTGATGATGGACCTTTCCAACAAGTTCAGAAATGGCTGGGAGTGAAAAGGGGGTCAGTAAATGTTTGAGGTTCAGTAAGTGACGATTAAACAATGGAAGGTGAATTGGGGTCAGTTAAACTTTTGAGATCCCCATAAAGCTCCATTCCAGTCCCTAGTCCTGAAAGGGAGGTGATTAATAGCAGTGTTACCCAGGGTTGGATGTTCAGCTTCTGTGACTTGTGTCTCTTCTCCTTCTATTACATTATTTTCATGTACTAAATGTTTCAGAATCTAAAACTTCATGAGAGGGAAGAACCTTGGTGTCCAGATGCCTATTCAATTTGTTGTGATAACTCCAACATATTTTAAAAGAAATATTCATAAAATGGACATATGTAATAATATAACCATCTCATCAGTTACACTCTGACTAAATAGCACTTCCATAACAATAAGGGAAAGATGCTTTAGCAAGCAGAATCTGTCCCATTACGTCCCACTGCAACCCAAGAACTGACACCCCATCCCATCAGTATGTATTAATCCCAAAATCAGTTATATCGTTAAAATTAATCTAAAAACAGATTATAATTTGCATCTTGATTTTATGTTCTAGAATTTTTTTCAGCTTTGTAGAATTCATGAAGAGGGGAGACTATATATTTAATATTTATTTTTTAAAAATGCTGCTGGGAGCTAATAAATGTAGTTCAGTCAAGGAAAAGAAAGACAGCTCCATCGTCATTTTCATTTCACACAGGGCTATTTTTCAATGATTTGATTTCCAAACACTGCAGCAAGGGACAAAAATCTCTCTATATTAATGATCCCAGAAAAATTAAAGGCACAGTAATAGAATGATAATCAATAAGTGACTAAAATGAAAACCATAATACCTGAAATGGTATAGATAATTTATCAGATGCAGGAATTAATAGCTGTTGAGCTGTCTGGAGGGTGGATTTAATGCAGACGTTTACTGTATTGGGAAATAGGTATCTGAACAAAAGGGGTTCCATTGAAAAGGAAGTTGATTAAAAACTTTATAGTTTCTAAGACTCCTACTGATCACACCTGACCCATCACAAGTTCCATTATAAGACCCTCTCTTAACACACCCAATTCATCACAACACCTATTGCCCACACAAAGCCCTTATAGACAGGCAATCCCTAAACTCTGCTGAAGATGTTACCTAGCCTGGTTGTCATTCTCTGAATGCTGGTTATCAGTAAATAAACTCCACTCCTTTTTTTTGGTTGAATGAGGCTTTATTCTCTGAGGTCAGCTTCGCTACTATCACACATAGTTTGACCTTTGCTTAAATACACTCAGGAGCTCCCCCGCACAGCTATCAACCAAACCCCACTCAACTGGAAACTCCTCTAAGGAACCATAGTTGGGGATAGTGGCTCTCAACACTGGTAAGGAAACATTGGGAAACCAAGCCACAAGCTTGGAGAATGAATCTTCACTCTCATATAGACACTACCTCTTCTTGTGAACGTCCAATTGTGCTGTACTTTGCCCCCGTCTGCTTACATCTCCCTACACTCAGCTATATCCCTTGACAGCTTGTCCTTTTTACTTACTTCTCTCCTGTGGACTGATGGGAATAGCCACTGCTGAAGTGAATAGCTCTTCAGAGCACTTTCCCACAGTTAAGTCACCCATCCCGTACACATCCTACATAGGGATTTCAGTACAGATTGAGATGGTCATTTAACAGGGCTGCCTTATAGAGTGAGTGGATCCTTTGTCCTTCAGAGTGGCCCAGGGGGTGAAATCCATCAGGTTCTGATGGGTTCTGGAGAACCAGTAGCAGAAATTTTGAGCAGTTCGGAGAACCAGAAAATGCCACCTCTGGACTCAGAGTAGGGAGGGAATGGGGATTCTGCAGTATCCTTCTCCTGGAGTTGGGTAGGAATGGAGATTTTGCAGTGTCCTTCCCCTGCTGCACCCACCAAGCCATGTGCACCAAGTTACACCTTGCCCACCAAGGGACAACCACAGAACTGATACTAAAAAAAAAAGGATTTCACCACTGAAATGATCCCTGTAGATTACCAAGGGTACTTACCAATGCAGCAGCCTCTGGGAATGTAGTGTAGGAGAGGTCCATAATATAATGATAACCACAATTAGGATCTCTTTATTTGAAGCAGTGAGTCCCCTTTGACCATCCCTGAGATAAGGCCATCTAATTTGTGGTGGATCTACTGTTCATTCTTCTCTTCTCTGTCTTGTTTGCAACCAAAGTATAGTTTTCAACTTGCACAAATATGTTGATCCTTCTACACTTAGGGGAAAAATGTAATTGGTTGTGGTTCTATGGAACAGGGCATGGTTTTTAAAATGAATTACAGGGCAAGGAAATGATTTTCAGATACCTTTAAGAGAAATAATAGAACCTCATATTAGTTGCAACAGGGTTCTCCATATTATATTAACCTCCACTAATATATAGATTTGGATTTCCTGAATTGGATATACTGTATTTAAAATGACTGTGGGCTCCTGGGGGTTTCTGAGTCTCCATTGCTAAGAAATAAACTTTTGTAATAATATTGTTTGGGCGAGTTCTCAGCTGGAGAACATTGGATTGCCTTAAAGCTATTTTTTTCTATTTTATATGTAGGAAGCATACAATTTGCATTCTGTCATTGTTAGATATGTTTCTTGCTGGCACCATAATTAACTAGCCATCGTTGTTAAGCTTTTGGTGTTCCATACTATGCCTAACACAGAGGTCACCCTGCCTTCTGTGTGAGGTTTTACAGAGATAAAGTACAAAATAAAGTAGAATAATGGCTTATTGTAACTTACAAACCACCATTTAATTAATGAAGCTTATTATAATATTAGCTCTTTTTTCAGCTCTGTTTAAACCACTGGCAATTTTTCAGTTGATATAATTCAGGTTTATAGCAGTTTTGCACTACTTTATTTTGAACTCTTAATTCAAATGAATCCTAATAAGTTTGGATAGCTAATCATGTTTTTAGAAGGGGTTTTAAGACTCAATTCCTAGATATGTCCACAAGTCCTGTTTGTAACATATAGCTATAGATAGTCCTTAACCTATGACCAACAATGGAAGCAGAATTTCCAGAATGAGCAAAGCAATTGCTAAATTAATCTTGCCTGCTTTTACATCCTTTTTTTGCTATGCATGATAAGTGAATCACTCCAGTTGTTAAGTGAATAATGAGGTCATTAAGAAAACTTAGTTTCCTCAATTGAATTTGCTTGTGAGAAGCCAAATGTCTGAATTTTGTTCATAGGACCATAGGGATGCTATGATGGTCATAAGTGCAAGGACAGATTATGTCATTTTTTTCAGTGCAATTTCAAACTTGCTCCATGAATGACTATTGGGAATTATTTGTTCCTTCTCTTGGACTTAATGTTTGCTTTCCTAGGTTATGACTTAAATCTGCCTAATTTGCTTCTGCTTTCTTCTCCCTACTCATTCATTCATTCATTAAATTTGTATAGGTGCCCAACTCAATCAAGTGACTCTGGGTAGCTAACAATTCTAAAATTATAAAACACTAAAAGCATTAATAAAAATGCCTGTAATAAATAATTAAGCACAAACAGCCACTATGATGATTAGTCATAGCTGAAAAACCAACTCATTGGGCTCTTAACACAATCTGAGCACCAAGCATAGTGATATAGACATGGGTGGGCTTCAAAAAATTTAGCATGGGTTTCTCTGCCTGGTTGCTGTGTGGACGTGGCCTAGTCAGCCTCTTATACCATGGCAGAGGAGTATTTTTAGGCTCTGGAGGATTTCCTCAAGCCTCTGGGAGGGCAAAAACAGCCTCCCCAGGCTCTGGAGGTGCTCCAGAGGCTTCACAAACTTATAGTAGGCCTGTTTTTCACCTTACCTGACCTTCCATGCGTGCCCTGCACTTACCTGCATCCAAACAGGCCTACCTAATTGTAAAAACAAAAGAGTCTAATGCCTAAACAATTTCTACCATTAGGATAGTATTTCTCAGCCTTGAGAATTTTAACATGAATGGACTTCAACTCCCAGAATTCCTCAGTCTGTATATGTATGCTAACTGAGGAAGGCCCTATGAAAGAAAGGCCTAAGAAAGGCCCTGCTGGCTTTTTACAAGGTTTTAAAAACTGGGCTATATACAGGGAGGAGCTGCTGTGGGGTTCGCAGGTGTTTGGGAGAACCTCTAGCTAAGATTCTGTGCAGTTTGGAGAACCATCAAATCCTACTCCTGGCTGGCCCCACGCACCCAACCCTCTCCTCCCAGGAGTCCGCACGCGGCCTGTTTTGGATGCAGGTAAGTGCAGGGCACGCATGGAAGGTCAGGTAGGGTGTCCCTGGATTGTCCATAAGGAAATAGTGCAGAGAATATCAGCATACATGAAACTGGTTAGCACATTGAGATATGAATATATACTTTTAATATTTACAATAGCACTCCACTGCCTTATTCCTAGTGGACTTTGGGCAGTTTTCAGTTATTAGTAGCATATAAAATAACAAAACTAGATCATAATATTTTATAAATTCATTAAAATGAATACAAGAATGATTAAAAAATTTCCAGAAAAACCAGGGTTTGTTTTTTTACACTAGTCTCTGGAAGGCCATGAGAGGTAACACCATTGTTGCCAAAGGTAGAAAGTTCACTGCAGGAAAGATGCAAGAAAGAATGTCCTTCAGTGGGACTCCTCCTGCCCAGACTTCATGTTAGGTATGAACCCTTGGAAGGCACTCTCTAGTTAGTTGTGTTGGAAGGACAAAATCTACCTGGGAAAGGTGATCTCTAAGATAGCCAACCCCTGAATGAGAGTCCCAGAAGTAGCAGGTCTGTAAACATAGCAGTAAATCAAATGTTTAGGAAAATATTAAAACCATTTACTATGGATGTGCTGGAGGCAATATATATATAAAAAAACAATTACAAATTAATTATGATCTGCAAACACAGCTACCAATTCTTTAATTAGTGTTGGGTTTCATATGCCTTAAATTCTTCATAGGAAACTAGGATAACGTAATGTATCAGAGTGGTATATGTGCAGATCCAGGCAGTGCAGCCTTTTGTAACTGACAGATGGAAAAATTTGTCAGTGTGCAAATTTTCTAAGTGCTGTTCAATATCTTTCCACTGGGACCACCATGACCAGTTTATTCCATAATGTTTCAGTTTCAGCCTTCAGATCTTGATGCTTTGTGATCTTCTCCAATTCTTGGTCTTCTAGCTTACTACCTCCTTGCATTTCTATATCAGTTATCTTCACTTTCTTCTTTTCGATCTGGTGTGTTATAAGATGTGACTTTATCGGTTTGTACGCAGAAATCCCTCAGTATTTTAACCTGTTTCATTTCCAACTACTTTTTCAGAACATGGACAGCCACAGAGGAGAGGGCAAAATCTTGAAGAAAGCAGGCAGTGCAGCCCAATTGAAGCTCAGCTTTTTTTTTTTACATATGTGCACAAGGACAGGGTTTTTGTGACAATTCATTGCAGTATTTTTCTTCCCTTTCTACATTTCCTACCTTTTAAAACTAAAACTGCCAAAACAACTAGACACAAAGATAGATTTCTCTCCAAGCTGCTAAGCACCTAATTCCCACAGCACTGTCTTATATCTAAAGATAGTTACCCATGTAGTAGCTGTATTGTTATTATCCTTCTCATCTTTGCATCTTTATCATCTTTCCTTCTACCTTCCCCTATTGTTATCTTACAATTTATCATTTGTTGTTTGTATCTGATGATATCTGATTGGATCTGATGATTATGATCTATTACGGTAAAGGTAAAGGTTTCCCTTGCACATATGTGCTAGTCATTTCTGACTCTAGGGGGCGGTGCTCATCTCTGTTTCAAAGCCGAAGGGCCAGTGCTGTCCAAAGACGTCTCTGTAGTCATGTGGCCGGCATGACTAAACGCCAAAGGCGCACAGAACACTTACCTTCCCACCAAAGGTGGTCCCTATTTTTTCTACTTGCATTTACTTTTTACTTGCTGTTGAAAGTGCTAGGTTGACAGAAGCTGGGACAAGTAATGGGAGCTCACCCCATTACGCAGCACTAGGGATCTGAACCACTGAACTGCCAACCTTCTGATCGAGAAGCTCAGCTGTCTTACTCTCTGAGAAACCGTGTCCCATTCAGGGCAGAGAACCGGTTGTTAAATTATTTGAATCCACCAGTGGATACGTGATTAGTAATATCTTCAGGTTAAAAAAAAGAAAAGGCGTAATGGATCAGTGGTTAAAGACACTGACTGCCAACCTGGTTGAAGATCCTAGCATCGTTCAAGGGATGAGCTCCCATTCCTTGCTCCAGCTCCTGCCCACCTAGCAATTTGAAAGTGTGCAGGTACAAGTAGATTAATAGGTACCACTTTGGTGGGAAGGTACCAGTGTTCCATCATTCTGGTCACATGACCACAGAAATTGTCTTTGGACAATGCTGACTCCCTTAGCCAAGAAATGGAGATGAGCAGCATCTCCTAGAGTTGGTCATGACTGGACAGGGAAACCTGTACCTTTTGTCAGGTCCCATTGATCTCTATCGGGACCTTGCCATTCTGGCGGGAGGGGGGAGGTTTGGGGCTAGGCTTCCATGGGGTTTTCCTTTGTTCTTTTTCTTTCTGCTTTGATGTCCCTTTGGGAAAGTTGGGAGGGGGAAGAATGTGCCTATTCTATATTCTGCTCTGTTCTGTTCTATTCTATTCTATTCTATTCTATTCTATTCTATTCCATTTTATTCCATTCCACTCCACTCCATTCCATTCCACTCCATTCCCCTCCCCTCCCATTCAGTTCTCTATTTTGTTCTTTATTTTACTCTGCCCTATTCTACTCTCTATTTCTCTTCTCTCTTCTCTTCTATTTTATTCTCTCTTCTCTTCTCTATTTTCTTCTTCTTTTCTTCTTTTCGGCTGCTGTCTGAAGTCATTTCCCTTCTGATGTTCCTTCTTTATTGTGTCTTCTGCTGCTCCACTACCTTTGAGCAACTTGATCTAATTTGTCACCCGTCTGTGTTTCCAGCATACAGGAATGTATGCTCTGGTCTCCAAAGGTTTGAGGCAAATTGCGGAAGGCAAAGATCCTCTCCACCGACAGAATCACCATTGTGGAATGGGCAACGTGTTTGAGTATCACAGCACAGGCTACGAAGATCTGGATGAACTACAGAGGACGCCTCAGCCCCTCATCTTCATCATGGAGCTATTCAAAGTGAGTTCACTTCCAAAAGGTATTTTGATGTCTTCTGAGTTAGTGTTTCTCAACCTTGGCAACCTTAAGATGTCTGGACCTTCTAAACATTATCATCTCTGGAACTGGGCATGGCTGGTCTAGTGAAGAGAAGGACCAGGCGAGACAGGAAAGCAGCCTTCCAATATTTGAGGGGCTGCCACAGAGAGGAGGAAGGGGGTCAAGCTATTTTCCAAAGCCCCTGAAGGCCAGACAAGGAATAATGGATGGAGACTGACCAAGGAGAGATTCAACCTAGAATAAGATAGGATAGGATAGGATAGGATAGGATAGGATAACAGAGTTGGAAGGGATAGGTCCAACCTCCTGCCCAGGGAGGAAACCCTACAGCACTTCAGACAAATGGTTATACAATATATTCTTAAAAACTTCCAGTATTGATTCATTTACAACTTCTGGAGGCAAGTTGTTCCACTGCTTAATTGTTCTCACCGTCAGGAAATTTCTCCTTAGTTCCAAGTTGCTTCTCTCCTTGATTCGTTTCCACCCATTGCTTTTTGTCCTGCCCTCAAGTGCTTTGGAGAATAGCTTGACTCCCTCTTCTTTGGGGCAGCCCCTGAGATATTGGAAATAAGGATAAGGATAAATTTCCTGACAGTGAGAACAATCAACAAGTGGAACAGAAGTTGCCTTCAGAAGTTGTGGGAGCTTCATCCCTGGAAGCTTTCAAGAAGAGACTGGGGCAGGGAAGGGGTTGTACTAGATGGCCCACAAGGTCTCTTCCAACTCTGTTAATCTGTTAATTAATCTGTTAATTTTCCCTATGCTGGATTCCACTGCATCTCTTCTTACACCCTGGCCTTGATTTTAAGTAGCTTCCCTGGTGATTTTCACTTCAAAATGGACTGGTTTGCTGAAAATAAAAAATAAAAAATAAATAACAAAAATATGTGTATGGTAAATGGATGAAGGTATAAATATAAGAAGTAGAATTTGAGTTTTAAAATATGTTTATATTTAAAAAGACCGGAGCAGAAACTGTCGGATGGAAACCCACTGAAACTTCTAATATAAGTACATTGATTATTAAGAATGTATTGATATATTTTATAACCAATAGAACAGATGTAACATAGAAATGACAGAGGTAAATAGGTTAAGATATATTGTGTTGTACCAGATTTTGGGCTTAAATATTTACAACTCCGAATGACAGGCTGTTATACTAAAATGGTTTTATATTTCCCCTTACCTTGTCCTATTTATACAAAAAATATCAATAAAATGTTTAACCTAAAAAAATGGACTGGTTTTCTGTTGTGTCAGGCTAGCTTGCTCTGATAGGTAGTGAAGGACACGACGGGTTGTAAATTGGAGGAGCAGAATTCATATCCACCCCCCACTTTCCTGGTTGGCTTTCCTGGTTCCTCAAGGTGGAGGACCCTTCTTCCTACAGAAGAGACACCTGGGCCATGAGCAACGATGAGAAGTTAGCTGCGGTGCCAAAATTGCACACGGAGGGCAACCGGCTGGTCTTGTCCAGGAAATTCAAGGAAGCCGCAGAGAAATATCAGGAAGCCGTCATCTGTTTGCGTAATCTCCAGGTTAAGGTGAGAGACGGGTAGAATAAGATGCACTGTGTTTCCACGAAAATACGACCTACTCCAAAAGTAAGCCTTGGCTCCGTGATGGCAAACCTATGGCATGCATGCCACAAGTGGCAGACAAAGCTATGACTGTGGGCACACGAGCATTGCTGTAGTTTGGTTCCAGAGCGCATGCACGTGGCAGTCAGCTGCTTTTTGGGCCTTCTGGCCCCACAGGAAGTCGGGGGTGGGGAAGGCCGTTTTTGGACGTTGGCAATCATGTTGGTGATCCTAATTTTATCAACAGCTGCACAAAAAATGCTGCTGAGTTTTGTCCCTAACCAGTCCATTAGATTTTGTAGCCATGATGTTCTTCTTCTGTGTATCTCACATCCACCAGTGTATCTTTGCCCAACATTTTGTTTTCTTTTAGTATAAGTCCACCGCATATGATGAAATGTGTCCGTCTTTTGAATGGCCTAGAGGTCTGATCGGGGCTCTTCTCATGCTCTTACAGTTGAGTAGTGGCCATTTTCTTTTCTTCTTCTCTGAAACTCTTTTAACAGGAGAAGCCATGGGAGGAAGAATGGCTGACGCTAGAGAACCTCATCACACCACTTGTGTTGAACTACTGCCAGTGCCTGCTAGAGTTAGGGGAATACTACGAAGTGTTGGAACACACCACAGAAATTCTACAGAAGCATAAGGGTATGGCAATTGCTTTGATCTGCTTTCCTTTGTTTGGCTTAATGAAGTAAACCATTGTTGGGTGTAAACTATCGTTTAGGGGGGATGAGATGTTTTCTCAAATTAAATTTCTATCATGGACTCCTTTTTTCTTTTATTGGATGGGTGTCTTGGTTATGACTCTTCCTCCTGTTACTTCTTCTGCATGTTATAGTTTGTGGTAGAGGCCGTATTTCCCTAAGATTTTATTTATTTATTTATTTATTTATTTATTTATTTATTTATTTATTTATTCATTCATTCATTCATTCATTCATTCAT
>JANHFP010000863.1:75849-85981 GCA_032468135.1 Calamaria suluensis | reverse complement strand
TAAAAATGGGAGGTGAAAGGGCCTCATAAGTGGAATAGCCTAGGGCCTCTTTTCATCTAAATCCAGCCCTGGGAAGGCTACTGCAAAATCTCCATTCTAACCCCAATCCAGGGGAAGGATACTGCAAAATCCCCATTCCCACCCCACTCTTGAGGGAAGGATATTGCAAAATCTCCATTCCCACCCCACTCTGGGACCATTCAGAGCTTGTATTTGCCAGTTCTCCAAACTGCTCAAAATTCCCGCTACTGGTTCCCCAAAACCTGTCGGACCCTGCTGAATTTCACCCCTGTTTTATGGTATCCACATTCTTAGACTTAAGTCATCATCTGAGCAGTAAATGAAGTGATGAGCGTGTTGTTGAGTAGTATAATTTCAGATTAAAGGAGCAGGATTTATGGATGGATATTTTTTTTTCCTGTACAAGAAAAACTCCCTGAATAACATTCTAGCAAGCTGGCAGAGAATATCAGGAAGAAACTTTTCCATGACAGCAAGCACAATATGTTTGGTTACATAAAACCTCAGCTGTTACAGTAGTGGTAAAATCTAGAAACCATTTCCGAACATCTTCTATGTGAGCTTGGTTACAATATGTTTTGCATGCTTCAAATGCCACTGTAAAAAAGCAACAATCCTATACCTCCAATCAATTACTTACATTCTAGATAGATTTCTTTTTCCACACTGACTTTTGAAGCTCATTATTCTGCACTTTGAAGTCTGCCTCCTCTCATCTGTTAAAGCAAGAAGGACAATCAGAAGCTTGGAAAGCTAAATTGGGTAGATGGATGATGAGGTCACTGGCCTTGTGATTCTGTCTCTTCCACCATGGCACTAGAGCAGGAACCATCAATTTGGGAGAAAATAAATTTGCAACAAGGCTAAGCTACAAGGCAAAAATGTTTTGATTAGGTATGCTAATTATTGGACATCAAGTTTTGAAGGACCAAGCAGGCAAAGCACTTTGAAGAGTTCTCTGAAAGCTCACCTATGCAGATTCATAAACAGAGACTTTATAAACCTAAACTGGTTTAATAATGCGGATCAGAATGTGATTCAGCAGACTTTGGGAGAGAGATGGAACTAAAACAGCACATAATAGAAAGGAACTATGTAATCTGTCATTCTGACATGAAGTATTATGATATGAAGAACTTTAGCAGTTTTCCTTAAAGCACACATTTAGAAATAACTGTAAATTCCAGCCACATCTTCTTGTTCAGAGTGGATAGCTGAAAACTCAGTAAATGGAAGGGGGGAGTTGCTGTAGCTGCCAGCAGGCTATAGTGAAGGTGACAAAAGTGGTACCTTTCACTAAGGGGAAGGAATTGAATAGCATTGGTCATCCAATACTATAACAAATTAGACTAGTAGCACCTGTTAAGCAACCTCTGACCTCATAAAAATAGCCAAATATGGGGATGCTGACCAAGTTGCCTCAGCATCCATAGGTGCTTCCGTTTAATAGACTGCCTCTGGTCCCATGCTCAGACAGAGCATGAGTAAAATATGTGAGGGAAATTGTGTGAGGTGGCTGTGTGTGCCTTAATATTAACTGCAATAATTTATATACATTTGAAGCAGAGGCTCATGCATAATCAAGCAACCCTGCTTCAAATTATTGCCCATTTCTAAAGTGGCATGCTTGTTCGTTTAAAGGAGAGAAAGAGAGAAATTGTGAACCATATAATTTATTACCAACATGTGTCTCCAGACAGAATGGATTGTACCTATTATCCTTCCATTATATTGGTTGCACATCTGGAGGGTGCTCAGTTGAAGAAAGTTGAATTACATATTGATGACAGTGGTCTAGATGATCCTGAAAGAGTGTAGTGCTTGGGACACATAGGTATGTTGTTTTCTATGTGACTAATGAGGAAAAAATCAAATCCAGTAAGAATTTGTACTTCTTTTATCTAAATCAGGGGTGTCAAACTCGTGTCGTCATGGCGGCATCACGTGACGTATCGAAACTTCCCGCCCTTTGCTAAACTGGGCAGGGGTGTGACCAGTGCATGACGCATCCCGCCCGTCGGCCACAAGTTTGACAACCCTGATCTAAATCACCCATGAACTGACATTGTGTAGAGATCCAATGAGACGACTGTTTCTTAAGTCATGTGAAGAGAGATACTATAAAGAAGACACTCAGGCTGACTCGTCCCTCACTTACCAGAGTGGAAAAAGGAAGGGAGAAGAAAAACAGTCACATTTGCAAGATTCTGTTATTACAACCTCTCTAAATAAAAATATAGACCTAGTGTTCCTGCGGACGTTGTTTTCTGATCTGGGCTACCTGAAGAGGCTGATACATAGCTACTTTGGTTTTTGTAAGAAACTAACATTTTAGTTAGATTCTTTCTAGTCAATTATTTTAGTTGTCACCTATATTTTCTGAATTACAAATTATGGCCTGGAGGGATCAGCAGGTGAGACTAAGCTTAGAAAAGAATTAGGAAGTAATAGTTTTCAAAGCAATATTTCTATTATTCTTTCATAAACTAAGTGGAAACTCTAACTTATTTTCTCTGCAGTTTCCGTTCCCTGTTCTGAGTCAAAGGGATAGCAGAGCACCTTGCAATTGGTAGCAATTCTCTCTTTCAGCTTGCTTACTCTATGGGGTTACTTTCACAATTCTAGTTGCAGCTTTAAGTTTAAGCCCAACAGACTTAGAATTGTGTCTCTGTATTTTCCATTGGCTTCAGAGACAGGAATCTGAAATACTAGAAGCACCAAAGAATTGTTCACTTTCAGAACTTTCCAGATACAAAACGATCTCATGAGAGGGGAAGAAACAGTAAAAGAGATGCCCATGCTAATAAAAATGAAATACTTGTCAATATAACCATTTTAATCTGGAAACCTGATTGAAAACCGCTGACCCTTTTTTCTATGACACTGGCCAATATAAAGGGTTGAATTACAGTGCTGTAATTCTCCTAATAGGTTTTGGTTATCCCCTTTTAGATTTTGCTTTGCGATGCAGTGGAAAAACAAAAGACAAGCAGTTGGAAGATTTGAAACCATCAGAGCTACTGAAGCCTATTGATTAGAAAGGCTATTAAAGTGTGCTGACTATAAAAAAAAACCTGCTGACCTTACATGGTTCATAGCAGCCAATCGTACTTCTATAGTCTGGGATGGATATGTTATCACACAATAAATTAGGTTTTGCTTCCATAACCCTAACTATAGATTTCCCATTAATCTAAGAAAGGAAAACAGCTAAAGCAACAAGTTCAGCTTGACGTTGAATATTAATACTTGGGTTTAATCTGCTGCATGTAGTTTTCATATCATGCCAAAACAAAGCCATGATCTGAATTTCCTTTTATGGATTTTTTTTCTGAGTTCTTTCCTCAGGCAAAATCCAGTTTGACATTATTTCCCCAAAATGTTAACCACTGAATTAGAATACTGGAATTCAATTTCCAGTTTTGACTGGAAGGACAAATACAACTTACAGATCTCTTTTCCGATATAATAAGGCTTATTTGAAATCAGGGGACATGGAGGGAAAAGGGAAGAATTTGCTCCATCCTTGTCCAAACCAGGTATCCTTCCCCAGCCAGTATGGATATTGATGAGAATTCTAAGTGCATATTCAGTGAAAGTAATCTAGTAAAGAAATCTGAGCTGATCAATTATACCAGTAGGCAGATATAATTACCATTTAATATTACAGGGATCAATTCTCAGCCTTCTGTTATTTAAATATTTATAGGTGATTTGGATGATAAATCAGAAAATATGAAAATCAAATTTGCAAATGAAACAGGGATTGCAAGCACTTGGAAGAGAGTATTAAAATTCTAAATGTAATTGATAGATTGAAGAAATGGGCAGAAACCAGCAGGAATAATTTCAACAAGGACATGTATGCAAAGTCTTACATTTGTTTGGGAGGAATCAAAGTTGTGAGTAGGAAATGGAGGCAGAAATCCTACCGGGCAGCATTAATGCAAATAAGAACTAGTAACCCTGATTGATCAGCAGGTGAATGTGAACCTACTATACCATATAGTTACAAAGAACAGGGAGGTGCTTGGCTACATTGGAGAAGTACAATGTCAAGATACTGTAATGATAAATTATGATTTCATTCTATTTTGAATGAAAGCTCAGACACAACTTAAAATCTTCAGTTGGATTCAGGGCTCTGCATTTTAGGGAGGAAGATAAGCACACAGGAACATATCTAAAAAAAACAACTAAAATGATAAGGGGCTAGAATAATAATGATAAAAATGTGCAAGGCATGGTTGGAAGAAAAGATCATTCATTCATTCACTCATTCATATGACATGTTTAGAAATCACCCATCTTCCTCGCAGAGTGACTCTTTTGGCAAAGCATAACTATACCCCCGTCCAATGTATACAATCGAGCAACTGAAATACTATCTAGAATTGCACGGAGTTGTTTCAAAAAACAAGACAAGAAACATTTTACATTACAAGGAGGTAGATTTGATGGGACACTATATTTTTTGGGGACATAGTCGCTCAGTGGGTAAGGCAGCTGAATTTGTCGATCGGAAGATTGGCAGTTCAGTGGTTCGAATTCCTAGTGCCATGTAATGGGGTGAGCTCCCGTTACCTGTCCCAGCTTCTGCCAACCTAGCAGTTTCAAAAGCATGTAAAAAATGCAAGTAGAAAAAAAAGGGACAACCTTTGGTGGGTAGGTAACAGCGTTCCGTGCACCTTTGGTGTTTAGTCATGCCAGCCTCATGACCATTTTTAGCTGTGTCGGCCTCTTGCTGCTTTATGTCAGTGAAAACAGAGCTCAGGGGGCCTGTGTGCAGCTCCCCCAAGCTCTGTTTTTACTGGCAGAGGGTGGCAGGAGGCCGTCATAGCTGAAAATGGAGCTCTGGAGCCCATTTTCTCTGGGAGAGCACTTGGGCCACCACAGATGCCCCCGGCATGAGTGACATCAAGCTGGCCATGCCTACCTTGGCCTCGAGGTCAAACACAACCATGATGAAATTGAGTTTGATAGCCCTGATATAGAGTGATAGCACAACCAGGACTATTACAATACCGCTTCTTCTTGGCTCTCTTATAAATCAAACAATGAAACTTGTCTCTGTTTTCTCTTCCCCAAATTCCGTGATTCTAAGAATACATGCTAGGTAGACCTCACAAACTTACTTCTGTCCCTGACTCATTCAACCAGGTTAAAAGAGAATTTTCGTGTTTGCTATCACTGGGAAATAAATCCCCTATTTAATGCAAAATTTCAGGGTTGTCCCCCCCCCCCCAACATGGTTTCATCTCTAGTGTATTGCAAGACTCCATGTTGCCCTCCCATAAAAGAAGACTTGAATAACGTTGGCTTTGTTGTATATAGCTTGGACCTGTTGCTACAGTGATATGCTATTATTTTATTGTATGGATTCCATTTGTATGTCCTCTTGATATACTGGAATAAAGGGGAAATCAAAAATATTTCCAAAAACAATAACAACAAAAATAAGTATTGCCATACTTATTTTTGTTCTATAAAAATAATATTTGATCTACAAGCATGCCATATTGTGCGTGTAACTCTTCAGGTCTTGCACTATTTTATTTTTTTTAAAAAAGTGTTTTGTGGGTTACAGAAACAATATTATATGGCTTGGGTAAAAATGAATGTAGTATTAAAACTGGAGAAAGAAACATCAGTAAACCAGATTATGCTGATGTCATTACCCAGAACCTGCAAAGAACTGAAAGTTCTACCCTGGTTTCACCAAAATAAGACATCCCCTAATTATAAGCCCAATTGGGTTTTGAACGTATGGCAAAACAAAACAAGCACTTATTGTTATATACTTACAGCAATATAATACAAGCACTTGTTTCAGGCTTCAAAAAAAAATATAAGACAGGGTCTTATTTTCAGGAAAACACAGTCGTAAGAAAGTGAAGGAGCACAGTGAAAAATTAGGAATAAAAATAAATATGAAGAATATCAGATTAATTACCACAGATAATAACAACAGCCTTAAAACTGACAATAAAGATATTGAACTGGTGGATATCTTCCTATTGGTATGCTCCTGTATATTCATTTTTCTTTTTTACCAATGAATTTTCACTGCTTTATTTCAGAATAGCATACAGGGGAAAAGGCAGGAAGTTAGGAACATGATCTTTACTCCTTTAGAGACAAGTACCCCAGTCTGTTAGAATATACCACAAAGTATTGAAGGTTTTGTTTTTATGAATTATCATTCACCTGGCATTTCTGCATATTATCAGTAGGTGGGGAGGAAAGCAATATAATGCATTCATTGCTTCTTTGTTAACTCCAAGGTGGAACGGAATGGTATAAAGATCCAAATAACATGAATGGCTGGAAGTTGTTCCTAAATTTACTCATTCAATATATTCTTCCTATATGCTCAAGCAATACTTCTTGAGTTCTCATTTCTGAATTGCAACTCAGACATGAAACAAGCCTTGCGATTATGTTTGATTCTCTTGGAAAGAATCAATAGTACCCCTCAAAATAGTGTTAGATGGATCAATGAACAGTAATTTCATAAGAAAGTAGTATGGAGGAAAATGTTATTCTTCTAGGTTTGGAACCAATGTTTTGGTTGATTGAATAATCTTCCAGGCAGAATTATTCAAGTGTAATTTTGTATGCGTGATTAACTTCATTAGACTTTTGCAACAACTTAATTGAATAGCATCTTCTTCTTGCATTATTTTATTTTTTCCCCAAAAACAAATTAAACCATTTTTCTTTCTTGGACAGTGAAAATCTCTACATTTCAGTTCTCTGGCAAAAGTTTTTTTAAAAAATTAAGTGTTTTAAGAAAGAGAATGCATGGAACTATATCTGGGAGTTAAATAATTCACATCATTTTTAGAAAATATTTTATAACAGAATGGAATAGAAATAAGTGACTGCTATTTACAAAAAGTGAGAATATATTTTTTGTGAGGGAAGAGACTTCTGAATTTTTAGTTCCTGTACTATTTAAAACTGACATCCATTCTCCATTCAGTGACAGAAAACTAAGATCCATTATATAGTTAATAGAAACAAATATTCAGATTGTTCCCTTAAAAAGTTTTATGGCTTTCTTTTTTTAACTTGGCATAAGGAGTCTATTGCTGATCATGATTTTATTTCTTTGAGGCTTAAAACTACAAAGGTCAGTGCTTCCTATTTTAGGAAATTAGTTTGATTCTACAACATACAATATAGTGACGCCATTTCTGTTTCAATTTTTGTTTTCCTCTTGTTGATCAATGACAAGTATTTAAAAAGTTGCTGCCACAGCTAGATACTTATCTGAAACAGCAAATATTTTGTCTTTGCTTTACAAAATGGAAACTGACCTGATTTTGAGCTATCTCATTAACAGATAACAGCCATACCATCTTTTCAAACAGAGTCTGTGTTCATGATTGATTAATTATTATAAAGCACTACAAAAACAATTGGGGATTGAGGTAAACTGCTTGTGAGCTTATACAAGACTAGCAAAATATGAAGCATTTATGTGGCTCTGGATTAAACATCATAGATTTCAACTTCATATTAATGTCATGGATTAGTTGTCTCTAAAAGTATATCTTTGAACAAATTTCCGACTGAGAATACTTTGTCTGGTTGTGGCTATAAATAATTGTAATCAGTGTTACACATTTATTTTTCCCAAGTGGAACAATGATTTCTGCCTCCATTAGTCTGAACAAAATCCAGTGTGATCAATCTTCCTCAGGTGTACCTAACTTGATTAAATTAATGGATGATATACCTAGTGACTCATATTTTAATTCAGAGACATAACTGTTATCCTTAGCTACATGGTTCACTTCATTTTAAAAGAATAGTTTAATTTAAAATATATAAAACGGTAACTTGCTATGAAGCAAACATTACTCTCTTTATTTTCAGAGTACTTCTGGATCAAACACAGAATATATTTACAAAATAAAATTAGTGGTTCTATGTAAAGTTTGAGGTAACCATGATCAATTATGGGCTTCACCAGTTTGCCTTCACAAAAATAGTTAGAAATAGTCTTGACTTTCGACCATAACTGAACTCAACATTTCTGTTGCTAGGTCAGACAGTTGTTAAGTGAGTTTTTCCCATTTTATTAGTCTTCTTGCCATACTTGTTAAGTGAATCACTGGAGTTGTTAAGTTAGTAACAGGGTTGTTAAGTGAATCTGAATTACCTATTAACTTTGTCATAAAGTCTTAAAAAGTGGTCACATGACTCCAAGACACTGCAACTGTTATAAATACAAGTCAGTTGCCAAGCATCCAAATTTTGAGCATGTGATCATAGCAATGCTGCAATGATTGTAAGTGTGAAAACAGTCATAAGTCACTTTTTTAGTGCTTTTGTAACTTTGAATAGTCACTAAATGAAAAGATGCAAGTTGAGAGCTACCTGTATATATACCTTGTGATGAAACCCAATCAAGCAGCCATTTTATGAATGACCTACTTTCATGGCAGTCATTTTATTAATTAAAATTATGATTGGTTCTTATTTCCTCAGCTGAGTCTATGAGAATGAATGTAATTTTACTAGTAGTTACAAATCCAAAAGACATAGATTACATCCAAGCTGCTTTGAATCCAGAGTTTGTTTTATTTTATTAAATGAAGACCTTGAGTTGACAGTTCTTTCATACAGATCACAAGATTTCTTTATACATGCAACCTGAATTAGTTGAGAAAGCTTATGTGATGCTTATTGAATGTTACTATTATTATTTGGGCATTAAAATACTTGGTAATTTATTGCAATTATTTTTTCTGGTAGGTCCTGGTAAATTTATCTGGTAGGTCCTGATCTATCCTAATTTCATTGTTGGTCATCTCAAAAGTCCATCTTGTCCAGCATTTTCTTCTCATGTTGCACTGAAAAAGCTACTTGTTACTAAGTTAGTAATTAGCTTGAAAGGAGGAGATAGTAATCCTTTTTGTCCTGGTTAAAATTCTGGCAACATTATATGATGGTCATAGGGTGATTTTTAGTACTTTTGAGATTGCTGAAGATCCTCTGAAGCCCATTCCTCCATCTGATCCTCCCCATGTGCAGGCTATAATTAATCTTGATTGAAAGAGGCCTGTCTTTTCCTTATTTTTCTCTAACCATCTGAAAGGTTCCTGTGTCTTTTTAACCATATAACAACTCAAAAAGAAAGAATCCTATAGAAATATGTAAAGCTTTCAACAACTGCCTCAGGTTGACCATGTCTTGCCTAGGATTATGTCACAAGTTCATGTGGACTCACACCCACCTAGAAAAAAAGTTGTTCATGCCCCAAGTTCTCCTGGTCCCTTTGTCGCAATCATCTCTCAAAACAAGACTTTGCTCCTTTGGGATATGCAATCACACACACAAACCTTTAATCAAACTGCTCACAACTGAACATCTGCTTGTATTATTTGCAATTGACATTGTAACTTACAAGTAAGGTGACTATATAGATTTCAAGACCAATAACCATTAGTAGTATTATCTTCCACAAATTATTCTTTAGTAGAATCTCATAACAAAATTCAAACTGGGCTATATTATGAAAAAAGTGCACTTTTTGTATGTAGTTTCCTAATATAATATTTTACTTTGCACATTTATTAATAGTCTTTTTTCTAATTAAAAATGCTACTTACAATATGCTACTGAGTTGCAGAGTTTGTAAAAGCATGGCACGAACAAGTTTATTGTAATTTTGTGGAGTATGAATTAGTTAGGTTTCAACTAAAATATCAGCTAAGCACATTTTTTATCTCTGCTTATGCTAGGAATCCTTCCATCAAAACTGGTACTTTTTGAGGAGACCCAAAGATGAGGATGGAAATATATATTATATGGTTTATCAAGTAACAGTAGTACTAATGAACACTGTGCATCTGCAATATGACTTGATCTTTGGAATGTGGTGTTATTTAATATATAATGTTCAATTTCTAATAACATTTCTGCATTTTCAACTATATTAAATTTCTTAGCCAATGGTAGAAGCCACAAGACAATGTCAATGACAAGCAGTTCTTGTTCTTTGGCTTGTTAGCTAATTATTTTCTGCTGGTAAATGTTCCACAATATTATTATTATTATTATTATTATTATTATTATTATTATTATTATTATTATTATT
>JANHFP010000860.1:127949-138240 GCA_032468135.1 Calamaria suluensis | reverse complement strand
GATACATGGCCCCCCTGGTGACGGCCGCAATGTGATCATCCATTGCCAGCCGTGCATCCAGGAGGACCCCCAAGTTGTGAGCCCTCTCTACCGGGGACAAATTTTCATCCCTGATAGCCAGAGTTGGAATGATCTGGCTGTAGCGGGACGTCAGGAACCAAAGCCACTTGGTTTTGGAGGGGTTGAGCTTCAGCCTGTTTCCACCCATCCAGACCCGCACCGCCTCCAGACACTGAGAAGAAGTGTTGGAAGATGTTGGAAGAAGAAGAGGATAACAACAACTGTAATACCCTGTTTTCCCCAAAATAAGGCATCCCCGATAATAAACCCAAGCGCTTATAAAGCCAAGAGCTTATTTCAGGTTTTTAAAAAATATAAGACAGTGTCTTATTGTCAGGGAAACATGATAATGCCATCTCTGATTCCCACCTTGATTTAGTAATCTTTCCAACTGGGTTCCTACAGATGTGTTGGACCATATCTGTCATCATCCTTAAGTCATTTTGTCATCTGTACCAGTATTTGTCACTTTATTTCAAAATGAATTACAGCTCTATTTGTTATGTGTATGGCTGAATGTGAATATACAAAAATATGATGGGGTTTTATAATAAAATCTGAAATCTATGAGAGGTCCCCATTTGCATGGAGATCACATTATTGACTTCATTGGATGAATAATTGAGTGACTCACTACTTGAAACATGGACCAGAATTTTTTGAGGAAGAAATTATATTATATGCATCACTTTACTTGATGCTGGATTTCAGCCTACTGTATCTGGGATGAAAAACTTTCAATCATCTCCAGATGACAACCAAGAAAAAGAAAGAAAAAGAAACTTGGCTGTCATTTAATGGACCTCTGGATTTCTGCAGCCTAGATATTCATAACCCAAGCTGAATTTAGTACCTCATATCTTTTATCACTTGTACAGAATCTGTTGAATTAAAAAAATGGTCACACATGAATGATATCTGTAAAATGAATTGGAAGAATTCTCACTGGAATGTAAAGTAACTCAGTATTTCTATACCTGGTGACTTTACAAAATCCAGGAATCTTTTCTTTTTTATTTTCAAAGTCTCAATGCTTCCTTGATAGTATACTTAATGAGAATCAATGAAGGCAATATACCTTTAATGATCCCAAAATCTCTTAATTGATCAAGGGATAAGGTAATAATCCACAAAGGAAGAAATTGACCTCCCCCATTCTTGAATTAATAAGCATCACCCAAAATTTTAACAAGGGGGGATGGGCAGGAACAAGTAGGCTATCAGAGATCATGAAAAAAGTTTACAAAAGAAAGATGAGGATGACTTTGAAAGATACTTTCACTTGTCTTAAAGGAACATCAAAATCCTTTTCTTTTATTCTCATAGATTCAAATGTCATACTATTTCTGTTCTTATTTAATCCAGTCTCTGCAGCATTCCAGTTTAGTCTATCAAGGTTTGTGATGGTGAATCTATGGCATGGCTGTCAAAGGTGACATGTGGAGCCATATTGGTGGGCACAAGAATGTTGCCCTAGTTCAGTTTTGATGTGCATGCGGGTGCTGGCCAGCTGATTTTCGGGTCTTCCTGGGCTACCAGAAGTCAGGAAAGACACTATTTCCAGCCTCTGGAGGGCCTGGGGGTGTGGGGAAGGCCTGTTTTTCACTCTCCCCAGGCTCCAGAGCCTTTCTAGGGAGGGTGGGGCATATTGAATTAAGGGTGTGGGCACATAGACATGCAACCCCCTGGCACCCCCCCACTTTTGCACACAATAGCAAAAAGGTTAGCCATCACTGACTTAGGTGATAACCTTTTCCCCTTGATCCCACTTCTTTTATATCTGTGTGCTTTTGTTTATGATTTGCTCTTTATGTGTGATTTCTTTGTATGATTTCTCATTTTCCCCTCCCATGTTTTCAAATACTTTGGCTACCTAATGAGAAGGAAGGACTCACTGGAGAAGAATGTAATGCTGGGGAATATTGAGGGCCAAAGAAGAAAGGGACAGCAGAGAACAAGGTGGCTTGATGGAGTCACTAAAGCAGTAGGCGTGAACTTGGATGGACTCCAGAGGATGGTGGAGAACAGGAAGGTCTGGAGGAACATTGTCCATGGAGTCTCAATGGGTCGGACACAACTTCGCAACTAACAACAACAAATGTTTGCAACTTTACAGGACCCATTTCTAAGGACTTCTCCTTTTCTGCTGATCTCACAAACATTCTTGGGGGAAAGAAATTTCCAAAATTTGGAAATCTTGTGAACTTGGGCTGTCTACAATTCTTTGATTTGATTTTACAGATCCTTCAAAATTTCTGCCACCTTAACATTTCTGCATTGACAAGAAAGGTGAATTTCTTAAAACAATGGAGAATAACCATGTTAATTGAATTCAAATAATGGCATTTTAAATAGAATTAATGCTAAATTAAAATGAATGTTGGTTTCTTTTTCTTGTCCTATTTGCAACCCCCGGCATGCTATTTAAAGAACAGGCATGGCCATCAGTCTGAAAAAGGCTGTATTCTTTCACTTATGTGAATTCATCATATGCTTAGGCTAACCAATCTGCATAATTTTAAATGTGATGTGCATAATGTATGAAATTTATAGGAATTGCCATCTGCCTCTGTTTTGATCTGCCTTCAGAAAAATTTTGCATTGACCCTTTACTTACAATTCTCACTTGTTCTTCATTCTTGACATAGCAACTACTCAATTTCTTGAAAAAGTATCTGGAATGATGTCATGGAAAGCAAATATTGACATGGAATGTTAAAAAGGCATTCCTGCTAAATCATCTTCTAATAATAATTGACATTTTAATTTTTTTTTTTTTGATAAAAACAATAATCGTACAGGAAACTTTGCCATTATGATTAAGTCAGGCAATTGCATTTGAAATAATTCCAGGCTGGGTTGTCTGGGTCAATCAGAATTCAGCTTGGCTAAAAACCAATCAGAAGTCAGGATACCTGGTTATAAAAAATGGCACCTGGTCAGTCCTTGCTCAATAGCAGAAGAATTTACGATATTATGATGATTTGTACTGACTGTTTCCTAATATGACTTGATTGCTTACTTGTACCTATGACTATCATTAAGTGTTTTTTATGTACATTGAAAGCATATGCACCAAGACAAATTCCTTGTGTGTCTAATCACACTTGGCCAATAAAATTATGTTCTATTCTAACTTCGGAATAGAAAATTTCAGCCACGGTTTCAGGTGAAATATCAGGACATCTATTGCATAAACCATGGCCACTAAACCCTGAGTCTATATTTCCCTTGACATGAGAAAGAGGATGAGAAGGAGAAGACTAAACTCTGAAGCCCAACATTGTCCAATACATACTGGCTTCAGACTTTACTTTGTGATTTCTGATTAATTGTATGGATTCAACCTTGTTTCAAGGTTGAAAGAGTGATGAAATTGGGAAGTATTAATCTGCCTTTTGATATCAAAGACATCACATGTCTGAAGCAGCATGTAACCTTTTTCCAGAGTTCTGAATTGTTCTAATATGACATCTCATATTTTGTTACTGCACTTGAAGAGCAATAACTACTTAATGACAAGATAACTTTAGGAAACTGATACAGGTCCATCTGAAATATCCAGACACAGGCATTTTAAAAGAAAATTAATCTAGGAGGTTTCCAGGCAAGTATATTATAGTTATTTCAACATCTGTTCGCTTGATGGAAATGTTATTTAAATGACATGACTGAGTATTTAGATAAACAAATCTTGATAAAGAAAAATAGGCATAGCTTTTGCAGTTGAAAATCTTTTTTTCTATCTAGAGGTGTTTTTTTTTGAGAATGCCAAAAATACACAATCCAATTTGCTGCAGCTGTTACAACAGCAGTTGAAATAACATTGGACGTGTGTTTCTTGTACACACTGCATTTGCCTAGAGGAAAAAAAAAATAAGTTAACCATTTTCTAAAAGGAATAATTTTGTGTAGGCTGACAGCCAGACAGGTTAAACACTATTCAGGATTCTAGTAGTTGAAAACAGCATCTGCCCATTTCCCCATGCTTTTCCTCCACTTAAATTCTTATGTATCTCTAACAGCTACTAAAAATATTCAATTCCTATAATTTTCAATCACACATCTTAATTTACAAAGGATTAATTCAAGAAGTTTAATTTTGGGGTAATTTTGCTATTAGAAGAAATGAAATGTGATCAGAGAATCGACTTCTGGACATTATCTAAAGGAAGCATCCTGATGCTTTGTAACAAATAGGGAATTCTGGGGACTGAATTCTGCTGCAATTCTGCTGCAAAAACAATTTTTGCTTACAATGGCACTGAGGAGGTCTTATGACCATTTTTCACACTTATGACCATTGTAGCAGGCCATGATCACATGATCAAATTTTGGTTGCTTGGCGACTGACCCCAGTTTTACAAATTTCTGACAAGCAGTGGGGAAGTCAGGTTCACTTAACAACTGTGTTACTAACTTAACAAGCACAGTGACTCACTTAACAAAAGTGGCAAGAAAGGTCATAAGATGGGAAAAAATTCACTTAAAACTGTCTCACTTAAAAACAGAAATTTTGTGCTCAATTGTAGTCATATGTCAAGGACTACCTGTACCATATAATATGCTGCTCCATCAATGGAAGCTTTTAAAAAGAGACTGGTATAAGGTATCTTACTTGAGGAGGGGTTTGGGCTAAAGTCTGCTCCAACTCTATTATTCTGTTATTTTGCTAGCATATGCCTAATTTCTTTGTAAAACGCGGCACAGAGAACACATGAGAATTCTATATGGGGGTAGATTTCCTCATATAGAAATATAATGTATGCCAAGAACAAAAGTTCTCACCAGGTTCCACATTTTTGGGGTTGGAAAAAAAAATGATGCATCTCCAAATTTCACATTCATCACCTACTGCCAGTTCTGTACATTTCTCCTTGCCTTGCTGTTTCCATAAACATATGGCTAACACAGTGAGTTTGCTTGCTAGTATGATAATTTATAGCAGCACCTGGTAGGAATGCAGTTTGCAACAGCTTGCTAATCTTTTGTTGCAACAGCAAGTGATCAATGGCACTGGGAGATACAATGTGGAATGAAAGAAATTGGCTCCAAATACCACCCTCTTGAATTCCCAGAGAGGACTCTAGAAAAATAAAACCATCTTATCAACTGCGGCCACCATTTGAAGCATTTTGGAACAGAACTGAATTAATTTTGGTGCCCTCCTCATTTTGCCAGTACATATTAACTAGTGATATTAACTTGCAGGAAGCAACTAGACTTTTATGGTAGAGTTGTAATATTTCAATTTCATAGTCAAGCAGCCCTAGGTCTAATCTTTTTGATCATTGGTTCCCAGCATTCCTCATTGACTTTATGGGTGATGTATCTGGGAAGTATAATTCAGCTGTATCTTGAGTGCCTCAGCTTCTTCAACAACCTGCTACCAACCTGCCTTCCATTGAGGACCTGTATACTGCACGAGTCAAAAAGAGGGCTGCGGAAATATTTACAGACCCCTCACATCCTGGACATCCTGTTTCAACTCCTACCCTCAAAACAACACTTTAGAGCACTGCAGACCAGAACAACTAAACGCAAGAACAGTTTTCCCCCGAACGCCATCACTCTGATATACAAATCATTCCCTCAACACTGTCAAACTAGTTACTAAGTCTGCATTACTATTAATCTTCTCATCATTCCTATCACCCATCTCCTCTCACTTATGAATGTACGACTGTAACTTGTTCCTATATCCTTATGATTTATATTGATTGTTTCCTAGAATGATGCACTTGCTTATTTGTACCCTATGACTATCATTAAGTGTTGTACCTTATGATTCTTAACAAATATATATTTTCTTTTTATGTACACTGACAACATATGTATCAAAGACAAATTTCTTAGGTGTCCAATCACACTTGACCAATGAAGAATTCTAATATATTTTAATCTAATCTAATCTAAAAAGAAATAAAATAAATTACAGGAAAAATGGTAAATCAGAGTAATTAAAGACATGGGCTTATAGCAACACCATTCACTAATTTTCCCCATATCTTTATGTTTCTGCAAATCATCTTTGCTTCCCTCACATTACACATTACTACATACACTGCTTTTTATTCTTTAAACTTCTTACATTTCTCTATTCTAGGATCTCTCTCCTACTACATTCAGGCATAATTCTCTCAATTTTCTCCTTTTCTCAATCCACTCATTTCTCCTCTCATATATTTGTTTTGCAGTTCAGTTCTCATTCATTTTCTTCCTATAACCACACCACTTTTCAAATTGGTCACTTATTTTTGTATTCTGGCCACATTCATTCGACTCACATACAGTCTTGACCCTATCTGTTCTGGTCTTAGCAGATATACACTTCCCACAAATACTTTTCCATTTCATTCAATGTCCTTTTATGTTACCCGTAGCATACTTAATTCTCACTTCTATATAACAAAAATGGTTAGGAGCTTAATGTTATATGAAGCCTTTCTTGCTTTGTTAAACTAGTATCCATTCTTCACAACACACCACATACTATCTGCTACCTTTCTACCAGTATTTGTATATATTAAATTTTCTCCGTGTTAATGTTCACATCTTTATTAAGCATCATATAAATATACACAAATGCAACTACTTGCTCTAGTTTTTCACCCTTTATGTATAATTGCAGTTAATTACCTCTCAGTCAAACACAACTACACCCATTTCCAGATGCACCTTCCTTATTGTATTGTGAAGTCTGTTTAACGTGCATTGTGAGTCCAGGTTCTAGGCCAACCACATGGATCGCCTGCTTACAAATATGTAAGTATATTAGGATCCCCAGTCAACTAATCTGTAACACCAGAGATTTTTCTTATCCATTTTTTCCAAGATAGATAATACTTTTTGAATGTCCGACATATCACATTCCCATACAGATCTCTAGAGCAGTGGTTCTTAACCTTGTTGGAGGTACTGAACCCCACCAGTTTCATATGCACATTTACCAAACCCTTTTTTATTACATGTTGTACATATTCGTCCGACCACTTTCTTTTTTTGCTCAAACCCCTGAGACTGACTCACCAAACCCCTAGGGTTCGATCAAACCCAGGTTAAGAACCACTGCTCTAGAGTATTCCTTCCACCATTATCTCATTGTACTTGCATCCCTAATTATTTTATCATTTATTTTTAATTCTGTTCATTCGGCTTGAGTCTTTGTGCTCCTTGGAAAAGAATGTTTTGTTTTTATCAAAATGGCTCTGCAATTTCTTAGTTCTTTTTTAATCTTAACCATTCATATTCTCTTTAATTACTTTATTGTAACTGCTTTGTCTCTGTATTCACATATCTTTCTCTCATAATTTATGGCAGCAATCATTTATTAAATTATTTTTTTCTTTTGTGCAGTTTTTTACTTCATCATTTTCAAAACATTCCTTTTCATCCTTCCCATTGTAATAATGTCACACATTTCTGTGGTGCTCTGTGCATAATTACTTTCACCCAGTTCCATGTGATTTCCATATTCTCTTTCCTTACAACTGCTTTCCATTCCTTCTACTGAAAGATTAATCTATTTTCAATTATTTTTTTTACGTACAGGACTTTCTTTGTTTGCAAAAGTTCTGCTTTCAGTGCATTTTTTTCCTTTTTTCTGTTCATCTTCCCAAGGTCCACTCTTGATATTTTCAAAAGGTAGTATATGTCAGAACACCTCACAATTTCCTTGTTCTTCACAGTTGCTTCAATCTTTAATCAGAGGCAATTTAATCAACCATACTTGAAAATGTTATTCAAACTTTTACTGGTGAATAGCCTTATACCTATACCATATATTGGAAACAAATAGATTTTTTAAAAGTAGATACTCATCAAAGAATCATCGTTGTTATTCATTGTTGAGCTACAATGGTTCAATAACCTATTTTCTGTTTTCATTCCAATCCACCCACTTGTGTTACCAAGTAGAACTTTTTTTTTTCCTGGATTGTATACATTCAAGAACCTGTACAATTTTCTCCAAACTTTGTATCAGGGTTTTCTATTACCAACATCCACTGAAGACTAGCAGGTGACCTACATATTTTTGCATGACACTTTAGATAAGACAAAGTTCATATGTCCTGACAGGCATTTTTATTTGTTCGTTTATGACTGGACTATTTTTTTTTTCATATCTATTAAATCTTTCTCCTGGTTTCACATAATATATCGATTTTTCTTCCTTCTTGTTATTTGTTATTGCTTATTTTATATTGTGAGATACAATCTTCTATATGTCATATTCATCAACAGATGCTCACATAATACTTTTGAGTAAGATTGAGAATCTTCAGAGTAGGACACCATCTTTAGCTCTAACAACGCTGGATGAAACATTCCCTGCTAATAGCAAGGACAGTGTGCCACAGCTGAAATCAAAACTCCAGTTTTTCCCCAAGTACCAGTATCAAATGAGAGATAGGTCATTGTATGATAAGGGAAAAATCAGAAGGATTCTTATAGCATATCTTCTGACTAATACATCCTGTTGGGGCATTTCTCTAACACGGAAACAAGACAGGTTCAGTGAGCTGGTGTCTGGGTTTTAGCACAAAGCAAGTAAAGACACTAAGACATAGTGTGTGATTAAAATAAAGTATATTTACATAAACAAACTATTTACAGTTAAAGTAACACAGATACAAGTCTTTACATTTCAGACAAAGTACCAACCTTCATTGCTGGCTTGTTGAGCATGGCTTAGCTAAAAGCCATCCCAAGAGACCGTGGGATCAGAGATACATTATAGCTTGTGGCTAGTCAAGCTACAATCATCTGATCCGCTGAGCGGTTTGGCTCAGTGGCTTATATAGTGACTCTGCAATTACAGAGTCACAGTCCATCAACCAGAACCTTAAAGAGGAACAGACATGTTAAAGCAATAGGATCTCATACCTAACATACTCCCCTTCTGTGATTCTTTAAGTCACACTGCACTCAGACAACTGCTACACTGTATTGAGAACAACAGTTCCAGTGCTTCTGCACTGGTATGCCTTCGTGAACTGGTCAGCTATGTTTTCATCTGTTGAACAATATTTAAGTTCGATCAGTCCATCCTTTACATTGTCTCTCACATTCTGATGTCTAAGATCGGTGTACTTAGTCCTTGACTTTAACCCCATACAGACCGCAAACTTAATCGCTGCCTGATGGTCTTTGTGCACTACTATAGGTTTATCAATCTTGATACCTATCTCATTAAGTAATACTCTTATTACTTCCAGCTCCTTGCACAGCATAGATATACTGGCAATCTCTGCCTCCATTGTAGACATGCACATATGCTGTTGTCTATTGGACTTCCAACTGATTATGGACCCACCTAGCCTTATGACATAGCCTGCAGTCGACTTCCTGGTCTTAGGCTCATTAGCGAAGCTTGCATCCATGTAACAGTCAACGTTTAGATCTTTAGATGATTCTAGATGCAAATTGTGATCTAAAGTTCCTTGTAAATAACACAACACCTTCTTGTAAATAACGCAACACCTTCTTCGCGCTCTTCATGTGTATTTCAGTTGCATTTCCACTGAATCTAGACTAGGCGATATCTGGTATAGACCAGTTGGCAAGGTATGAAAGGCTCCCAATAGGCCTTTGTCACATAAAGGGCTATCTTCATGCTTGGAATTCATAAATTCTAATCCCATTGGGGTCTTAGCCGTCTTACAGTTAGTCATACCATATGTCTTTAGCAATTTAGTGATCTTGTCTCTTTGATTTATTACAAACCCTTTCTCTGTTCTTGTTACATCAAGACCCAGATAGTTCTTTCCAAGATCCCTAATTCTAAATTTTTGCCTTAATTGATGTATTATATCCTGAACCACATGGTATTCCGGTGCTATTACAGCAATGTCATCGGTAAAGACCAATAACATACAAACCATCCCATTCTCTTCTCTTTTGAAAAGACATGGATCCGCAGTGTTAGCTTTAAAGCCTAACCTATTTAGATGTTGGACCAAGCAAACAATCCTACTTCATCAGGAACCTGACTATGATTCTTTTCTTTTTTTTCTTTTTTTTTTTGTGAAAATTTTTTTATTTGGTTTTACAATTTTTAAATTGGGGTAGGGTAAATAGGGTAGTTAATTTTGTTACAATAAAGTGAGCATGAGATAATTTGTTATACAAAAAAGATTACAAAAATATTTCTATGATACAAAAATAATAATAATAGTAATACTGTCTTCCTTAAGCGAGAACCCTGTTACAATTCCATTGTTATAGTAAT
>JANHFP010000860.1:46772-58620 GCA_032468135.1 Calamaria suluensis | reverse complement strand
CTACTGTGATCCTCTGAGGCTCTCTTTACATTTTAAAAGCATTTTTACTACCTATTCCCCAGAACTGGTAGTAAAAATGCTTTAAAAAAGGTAAAAACAATTGCCCATGCCCACCCAGTCACATGACTCACCCACCAGCAAGCTACGACCACAGAACCGGTAGCAATAAATTTTACATTTCACCCCTGGATCGAACTCCGTTCTAACCACTGCACCACTAAGGCTCCTGGTGTTAGGATGGAGCAATTTTCTGTTCCTGCTTATGCAAATTTGCAAAACAAGAAGCTGCATTAGATAGACATTTTTGATCCCATATTCACATACTTGTCATGAACAAAAATGCACCTTTGCTGGAGGTTGTTTATTTCACCAGCAGATATTTGTGGGCTGCAGTCTTAGTTTCTCAGTTAATAGATTTCTAGACTGAGTTTAAATTAAACATTGATAGAAATTGACTAGGCCAGACCTGGAGTTAAATAGTGGTTATACATATTTTTGAAGCTTTTCAAGTTTGCCAACATGTCACTTATATACATAAAATATGCATACACAAACTTGGAAGGGTTATTTATAAATGCAAACCCCCTCCTGGAATGCCATGTGATTAGGAAGTGCTAGAAAAGAAACTGGATATCATGACCATATTAGAAATGTCCAATCTCTATCCAACTCAACTATCAATTTTATTCTAAGGCAGCATCTCTTTATTCTGACTAGTAGCCTTTTAGTGTGGGATTTATGGGAAGAGAAGAATTCAAATTCATTCCCTGCAGGATTTCCAGTAGAATTGATTTTAATCTCTAGAAATTGCTTACTTTTTAGTGCTTTTATGTAAAGATATACACATAAAGAGAAAGAAAGGAGTAACAGGAGAACGAAAAAGAAGGAAAGAAATGATTACATATGAAAGAATAAGTATTGAGAATTGGTATAATTTTCCCTAAATTGGTATTAATACCAATATTCATTAAAACGGGTTTCAATATGCAGTATTTTCCATTTTCCAAAATTATTTTATCAAAATACTTCTATAATAGTACAACTATGGCTTTTCCCCAGGTAGTCCAATGTCAGTTGAAAAGTTTGTAAATATAATTCCAATTGGTACAAGTTCTTCTAGAAGGACATTGGGTTAAATGGACTGAGCAGCAGATGTACCTTGAGCTATATCAGGAATATTGCTGTGATCAAAGAATCAATGTGTTCTTCCTTAATTTCAGCCAATGCAGCTTGAATTTTCAGCCACAATGACTTCATTTCAAGAGGAAAAAATCGATTGTACATTATTCAGTGGTAGTTTGCTTTAAGAAAGAAAGAAAGAAAGAAAAAAGAAAGAAAGAAAGAAAGAAAGAAACTTTATTCTAGGATGTAGCAAATGTTTCTTCAGATGGCTTTAGAACTCACATCAATAGATGCTTCCTATTAGAAATGAATTAGCCTGCATACTGAAAGGGAAGTGATTACACTGGCTATAGGGGATACATAAGTACCCATCTGTGAATTAATTGAGGCTGCCCTTAAGTCACCCTTATTGAAATACTAGCATTATGGTCACAGAGTCATTTCATATTGAAAGTCTTCCTATAATAATGCTGAACATTATGCTCGCCCATGAGCCAAATAATTGGTGAAGGTCAAGGTCCTTGTTCTTCTTTTCAACAATATTTAGGCAAAAAAATTACACTGTTAGTGTAGCCTTTCAAAGGGTATTTGCTATACATTCCATTTAAAGCATCATTTTAAAGAGAAAGAGGGACAATACAAATTAATCCCTCTGTCATTGTAATGCAATTCCTAGTTGATATTTGGTAGGCATCGGTTGGAAAACATCTGTGCATACAGTTGGAGGCATGCACACAGGGCCTAAGAAAAATAATTCCCTTTCTAGATTGCACATCTTCTTGCCTTGTAGAAGAGGAAAAGAAGGGGAACCTAGTGAAGATTTCATAAAATTAACACCTCCTGGTGTGCACCTTCAATTTTCTTGGCTATCTTACAGAACTGGTGTTCTTGTGACATCCCACCAAGTCCAACTGGGATTTTTCACTCCCATTTAGTGTTTTGAAATCAAAGTTCATGTCCTGCTATGTGCTCTTGACTCTGCAAATGTAACTCTGTAAACTGCTTATAGAGGACTGTAAAGCACTATGAAGCAGTATATAAGTCTAAGTGCTTGTGCTACACTATTTTACTCCCCTCTGAAACTGGAGCTGCTTTTCCAACCTTGAAGAAGGAAATCTTACTTATGGAATTTTATTTCAATTTTCTGAAATGCTATTGAATGAATTTAAGAGGTGATCTATAGCAGCCTTCTGTGCTTATTTTGAGTAAGATATGATACAGGGGTGGATTCTACTTACCTTTACTACTGGTTCTTTTTGCAGAGGTTTGGCGCACATATTTTGCATGCATAAATGTCCCCTATATGCATGTGCATTGGAGTATGCACAGCAGCCCACATGTGCACTATATGCCTGCACAGAAGCATTTGGAAGAGGAGAGGTGCCATTTCAGCCAGCAAAAAAATGGTAAAAAATACTAAAAATTGCACCAGGGCAGGCAGGAGGGAATCGGTTTGGTGACATCATCCGGTCATTGCTACCAGATCACGTGAACCAGTCCGAACTGGGAGCAACCCATAACTGATATGCAAAATGCTGGATTTTCTTTCCCTTTTTCTTTTCATTTATTTTATTTTCTTTCTTTCTTTTTTTGGGTGAGGAAAGCTATCAGCTGGAGAGTGTTTCACAGATATTTTGTGCAGATGGCTGACTTTCTAAATCAATCTAATTTATCTAATTGAGTGAACAGATCACTCAAAACTATCCAGTAAGAATCAATTGTAATTACAGCAAAATCAACTAACCAACTAATTGAAGTCAGCAATATATCAAAAAGTGTTACCATTTTAAACAAAGTGTTGTGCAAAACAGCTGCGGATGGCTTTCCAGGACAAGACCAGGAAAGTATTTCTTGCATTGTACATCTACAGAAGAAAAACTGTCTGAATCAGGGTGAAATCCAGCAGGTTCTGACAGGTTCTGGGGAACCAGTAGTGGAAAATTTGAGTAGTTCAGAGAACTGGCAAATACCACCTTTGCCTGGCCCCAGTGGGGTGGGAATGGAGATTTTGCAATATCCTTCCCCCAGGAATATGGGGATTCTGTACTATCCTTCCCCTGCCATGCCCACCAAGCCACACCATGCCCACCAAGCTATGCCCATAGTAGTAAAAAAAAAAGTGGATTTCACCACTGGTCTGAATGCACATTTTATTATGACTTTGTTTTCAGTGCAGTGAAAAGATAAATCCATCTTTATATGTACCAATAGTGATACCAATAGCCAATGTTGTTGGGTGACATGAAGACGCTCAGAATGATCAAACGTTCTCCAAATATTGGTTAGAAATGAAAGGCTATTTTGGAAAGCTCTTAACAGGTTCTTCAAGTGGGTGGTAGCTCAGCTCCATACTTCTTTCTGAGTCACTTATAGATATGCCAATACTAGGTAGAGTTGCTTGCTGGTGTTCTCAAATGTTTTCTCCTTGACCCATCACCCCAGATGCATGACTATATCAGTCTCTGGGCCACTTGACATATGTTTTATCTCAACACTGGAGGAGGGGGATTGTGGCACCTGGGAACTGCTGTTATCACCTTCTCAGCCCTGTTCTCACAACATCTTTGCACCTTGGGATTGGCTCAAAGATGAACTGGACACTGGGAGGGGTTTCAAAGAGTGTTTTAATGTAACACATGTGGAAATTTCAGATTCTACCTACAGTCTCTCTGCTATCTGTCAGCGTTCCGATTAATGCATCCAAAGAAATCAGAACTCCAAGGCAGGAACATTCCTCAAAAAATAGGTTTATTGGATACATCATATTGGCACAGCCGGTGAAAACCAACTCTAAAAGTTTCCACAGTTACCATGTAATTAAAACAGCAAACGTTTCCCTCCCCAGGTGTCACAGGTCACATTGTTCAATCAAAGCAGTTGGCAGGCTTCCTCAAACACTTCTGCCTCCTCCTACTGCCACCTTTTGGGATGGCCTTGATTTCGATGGAAGAGTTCTTTATTTTGTCTATGAAACTGTCTAGCTATTTCCCCCTCATCATTCCCCCATAGTGCATGGCAACTATGAAGCAGCACAAGATAGCTTCAGCCAGGTGTGATTGAGAGTTGACACTGTCGCTGACTTCCAGTTTTGAAATGTTGTTTGTTTCAAGAGTTCTGCTTTCTTCAGAAGGCTGGTAAGGAAGGATCTTACACAACTCCTGTTTTTTCATCACCCTACCACCATTCTTCCTCCATCTTTTTCAGCCCTACTGTTGTCTAATTTTCTTTTTTCTACTCTTGCCACCACAACTTTCTTTTAAAGAACTACTTTCCTAATACAGCAAGCATTGGATCTAGGTATAGATCAGAAACAAACATGGGTTCAAGTAATTTCACACTAAATACTATGTTCCTTACCCATCTGGTTCTTCTTATTAATTATCTTATTACCATGGAGATGCATGCAACTGTTTGACAACTGGAACACTGCAAGATTGTGATGTTCTCTGAGACTCCTTTTCTTCTTGCAGACATTTAATTGTAAACAGGACTTATACCCATTTTTCTGAGATTTTAAGCAGTTCTTGGCATTTTATTAACTTATGCAATTTAGTTAGTAAAACTATTTTCCATATATCATTTATTTTCACCTTTAAGAATAATTGGTTGTAGTTTTTCATATGTTAAATTCAGTTAAATTTCTTCAGGCACCATATCTATCAAAATTAATTATTTACTTTCATCACATAATCATGTGATTTACTGCTGCTGTTGTATTTTGTTGGCCCTATACCTTTAGTTTATATTATAATTTAAGAAGGAGTTCATGATTTTAGTAGAATAGAAGAACAAGATGTTACAACGTAACAAACCCAAGTAAAAATATCATGGGAAGATCAAATGATATAATACCAAGAAAGCCAAGATTCACTGGAGAAGGAAAATATAAAGAAGAAATAGGATGAGTAGTCAGCACCAAGTCATAATTTTTTGACTCCATAGAGCTTTTCCATGCTTGATTGCAGAGTATATGGATAATCTGATTCCCATGTTCTCCATCTAATGATGTCAAAGAGGAGAGAAATTTTTAGGTTGTCAGAAGTAAGTGATATAAACATTGAATTTTCATGGGTGAACGCCATGAGTCAGTCCCCTTCTTCATTTGATATATTGAAGGCAAAATGTTATATTATTCTTGATGATATTGTACCTCCAGATGCCTTCCTCACAAAGCATACTTCCCCTAGCCTTGTTCTGAAGAGGTTAATTGGGTATTTAATTTGCTATTTAAGGTGTATCTGAAATTCTGATTGATACAATTTTTCAAACTGTTTTTCCTCTTGGAAATGCAGTTGCTAAACTGATTAAATTTCATGTTGAAATATATTAATATTTTTGATAATAAATGGATCATTTTCTAATAACTGCCCTGAATTGTCATGTGATAAAGACAGGGATAAATGAAATTTGATAAATTTATTTTGAATTAATAAAAGTAGCCTCTTTTTTTTTACTTCACACTGTAAGGGGTGGATGGGTATACAAAGAAATAGTATATTTGCAATCTCATACCATGGAGTGCTTGGTAAATCTTATTTCTGCAGAGTTACACAAATGCATTTAACTTGTTTATGGAACAGGTTTATCTTGTCAAAGCTATGAGTTATGCTGTTGAATTCCACTATAGCACACTGTGGCATTGAGAAACCAGATAACAAAGGAGCATGAGTAACACAAATCTCTTTCTTTAAAGAAAGACACTGAATTTCCTTCATCCTCTCAACTTTTTTCTCTCTGGTAATATAATTCCTGAAAATGCTTCTGAAATAACTCCAAATTTCTAGATGATTTGAAAGAATCATGGCAGCAAACTAAAAGTTCTTTATTCACTCAGCTAATGAAAACTTGCCAATTTGTGCTCAAATTGGAGAATTTGTAAGAATAAATAGCTCTGCTGGATAATATTTACTTGGGTACTCCAGGCAAACACCATCAAAAACAAGGTCACAAAAAATCCAACACAGTTCTTTCTTTTGACCACTTGAATACGGTGTTAAATTAGAAGTAAAATAATTCTCCATCAGTCTGGTTTGCTCTTATGTAGTCAATGGTTCACACACTTAATCCAGTGTGCTCTACTTTCTGTTGATGTGGGATTGATTTCTCTCAGTGTGGTACTGAAGCAAATAAAAGTAAAAGATTTGGACATCCAGATTTTATTTATTTATTAAATTTTTAAAATTTTAAAATTTTAATAAACTTTGAATGAAAGATATTAAACTTTGAATGAAATCTATTGAACAACCGGATCTTAATCTCTATGTCAGCCTCTATGATGCTTGCTTGCTATTGGCTGCCATGATAATGGGGGGTTATATAGGTATTTGGGTGGGGGAAGCGAGCTGGTGTTAACATCTCATAATATGCCCAACAAGGGAGGAAAGGGGAGGAATACTCTTATCTGTGTAGCTGAATGGGCTTGTTGATAACCAGTCAAGGTCAACTGTTCCGGCATATCAGATAGATGGGGCCATCTGAAGATGCACCTCACATGACACCTTGGGGAGATGGTGATTGGACATTCAGCCAAGGTCCTTTGGGGGAGGGATTTGGGAATACTTTCAATATGTAATTTTCGTGCCTATTGCCTCAGATCTTGCTTTCTTTTCATTGCTATCAGTTCATACCCAGTAAAAGTACCTTTCTCTACAAACATGGAGTTTGGGTTTTTCTTTCTTGAGCTTCGGGTTTCTTCCCATGTAAAGGTTTGCATATTTCTGCAACGTTTCGATAGAGTATCATCTATCATCCTTAGGCCTAGTTTTAAGTTCTGACCTAATTGAGAGCAAAAGGGTTTATGTTTAACTGTCAGTGTTTTTGAAATGTTAGCTCTCTGGCTGTAATCTAATTGGTTGGCTGGTTTGTGGTCTCTGATAGGTTGGTAGTTTAGAGTGCTAACTTTGTAACTGCAAGCTGGTTGGATGGCTGTGTTGTATCAACTGATTGGCTGATGGATTTCTTGTCAGGTTTATTGTGAGGAAATAGATATGGAATGGGGGGTAATTGAAAAGCCTTGGGTTTTTTTGTTTAAGGCTACTTTCCAAATGTTTGGAAGGCGAGAGGTATCATCTCTTTTGTTCATATTTAGGGGATGTTTTTCTATTTCTATAGCTTCCATGGTTATTAGCAAACAAATATATATATATTGTTGCTTGTAGCATTGTGCTATTCCTGTCTCTGACTCTGATATCTTGTACACTCAAAGCTCCTCTAAGCACAGTTCTTTTAACAGGGAACTGAATACTCAACAATTTTGTTTTCTGGGAAACACGGTACTAAAAAATCCAATTCCACTGTGATCTGAAGAGCAGCGGAAAAACTAGCAAACTGACCATCCTCACAAATTTTATTTCTTCAAATGCACCGGTGATATAAAATGCTTTTTGCCCTGCCTACATCCCCAAACCTTACTCTGCAGTTTTCCTCATCTTGAACAGCCCTCAGGCTGGGTTCCTAGCAAGGATGAGCATTCAACATTGCACATACCTGCTTGTGGAAGAGAAAAATAAATAAAGCATGAACCCAGCGCACTTATCTCTTTTTGCGTTCGACCTTAATAATCCTATCGGTTAATGATATGCTCAAAGTTAATGAGCCAATTATCTTGAGACAAGACGCACAGCACACAGTTCTATTCCATTAGGTAAATAACCATGAGTGGTCATCGGCTTTTGCATCTGCCGTTGCGCCGATATATTAATCTTGAGCTATTATTTATAAGAAGGAACTGTTTGCATTTCTATGGTTAATAATTGAACGTCTCACTGTTTCCTAAGAAGTTGGGTGACTGCAATCAGTCTCTAGGAAAGGAAAACCCTTAATGCCAGGGATTCAGAGATTTACTTGGAAAGAACTGAATGCAGCAAAAATGAAGAACTGAAGCAAAAATGTGCAAAGAGACAAATCAAAACTAACCCCGGAACCCATCCACCCCATTAGACAGGCAACCAGGCTTCAGTCATTGGCCAAGAAGGTGTTTTGAGAATGCCTCTGATCCAGGTCTCCTCCTCTGTGCCTGCCAATCCCGGGATGATCAGCTGTCATGCTTCTGTCAGCATCTGACTCGGAGGTCGAGGAAGAACAGCTGGCAGAGAGCAGTGAGGGGAGGATGGAGCTGAGGATAAGGATGGAGAGGCCCAGGCTGGATCCAGGGAGCTAGGGGCAGAACCAGAGAGTGGGAGTTCAGAGGAGGAACTGGGAGCAGCTCCCCCACCTGATCTGAGAGAGAGGTGCAGGGACAAGAGAGCTTTGGAAAATGAATAATTGAAGTGAGGGCAAAAGAAAGCTCAAAGCAGAAAGTTTCTCTTTATGTAGAGTCTAAAACACAGCAAAGATGGCTTTTTTCATCGTTTTGCTTGACAAATTCACACAGTTGTTCCATACTTGTTTTTCGATATATCGCTAAAAAGGTAAAGGTTTCCCTCGCACATATGTGCTAGTCGTTTCCGACTCTAGGAGGCGGTGCTCATCTCCATTTCAAAGCCGAAGAGCCAGCGCTGTCCAAAGACGTCTCCTTGGTCATGTGGCCGGCATGACTAAAGCACGGAACGCTGTTACCTTCCCACCAAAAGTGGTCCCTATTTTTTCTACTCGCATTTTTACGAAACTGCTAGGTTGGCAGAAGCTGGGACAAGTAACGGGATCTCAACCCATTACGCGGCACTAGGGATTCGAACCGCTGAACTGCCGACCGTCCGATCGACAAGCTCAGCTGCCTTACCACGCTGAGCCACCATGTCCCTGATATATCGCTACATTATCCCAAAAACATTCTCCTGTGTGGCCACGATTTCCTTACGTTTTACATGTAAGTGGATTCTATCCAGCAATGGCTCCCAGTCCCTTTGAATTAAAACTATTTTCCTTGTAGGTTAATTTGCTTCCTGGAGGGGGAGGGCACAGGATCACTGATGAAGAGCCAATTTCCTGCCAATTAAGCTTCTCCTAATTGCCCCAATGCCCATTTGTGTTCTCTTGATACAGAGGAAAAGCTTAAATTACTAATTTCCTCCATTTTTTTTTTTAACGCACAGAGGCTTTAATAGCGCTTTCATTAAAGGAATGAAAAGAAATGATCACAATGATACAGAGTTTAAGATTTGTGCCCCTGGTATTAGAAATACCGGGCTATTAAGGGCTGTGATGCATGAGGCATTAAATATGTTGTTGATCGCCCATACTTCACCATCATTAAATGTTTTGAACCTGGAAACAAGAGTTTTAATTAAAAAAAATAAAATAGCCCTTAAGAAGATTTTGCTGCAATTCTATGGTCCCGGAGGAGATATCGATCTCCAGAAGGAATGTTCTACCATTATCAGAAGCTGTTTCTTGTCAAAATGTCCACTGTTTCATTTTTTAATAAAAAATGTGTTTGTCAACTGATCATCAAATTGGAAACGATGACTGTATTTTAAATGCAAGCTGTTTCACCAGTTAATGGTTCCCGCTGCTAGGAAATTTCTCCTGATGTCTAAGTTGCTTCTCTCCTTGATTAGTTTCTATCCATTGTTTCTCGCCTTGCCTTCTGGCGCCTTGGAGAATAGGCTGATCACCTCTTTTTTGGGGCAGCCCCTCAAACATTGCAAAAGTGTGATCATGTCACCTCAGTAGTACTCAGTACTACATATCATTTTAACCAGGGGTGAAATCCAGCAGGTTCTGACAGGTTCTGGACAACCGGTAGCAGGGATTTTGAGCAGTTTGGAGAATCAGTAGCGGAAATTTTCAGTAGTACAGAGAACTGGCAAATCCAACCTCTGGCTGGCCCCACAGTGGAGAGAGAATGGGGGTCCTTCCCTGCCACACCCACCAAGCGACGGCCAATAAGCCACACCATGCCCACAATGCCACACCCACAGAACCGGTAGTAAAAAAAAAAAAGGATTTCACCACTGGTTTTAACCCCACCCCTTTTCTATGACATAGGCTGAAACTCCGCCCCTTTTGTGAGGTATTTTGTTTATGATGTAACTCCACCCTCTTTGTATCTATATTATCAGGTGAGACGTTTCATGGGGAAAAGGAAGGGCAGCTCACAATAATGTTAAAGCGCTTAACATATCCGATAATAAGTGATATGCAGTTAAATAGCTGTGAATTATGATGTTTCAGTCCTCCAAGGTAAGGGAAGGGTTGGTGGCAGTGATGCCACAAAGGGTTAGAGTTATGCCCTGAACAAAATACATCACAAAAAGGGGCGGAGTTACAACATAAACAAAATGCCTCATAAAAGTGGCGGAGTTATAACATAAAGAACATACATCACAAGAAGGGGCGGAGTTATAACATAAACAAAATATCTCATAAAAGTGGCGGAGTTATAACATAAACAAAATACCTCACAAAGGAGGCAGAGGTACAACATAAAATGCATCACAAAAAGGGCCGGAGTTACAACATAAACAAAATACATTACAAAAAGGGCTGGAGTTATAACATAAAAAATACATCACAAAAAGGGGCGGAGTTACAACATAAAGAAAATACATCACAAAAAGGGCTGGAGTTAAAATATAAACAAAATACCTCACAAAAGGGGTGGAGTTACAACATAAAATACATCACAAAAAAGGGCTGAGTTACAAAATAAACAAAATACATCACAAAAAGGGGCGGAGTTACAACATACAAAAACTATGTCACAAAAGGGGTGGAGTTTCAAACAAAACAGCCTATATCATACAAAAGGGGCGGGGCTAAAATTGTACTAAAAAACGGCATGTAGTAGATACTACTCACCTCTAGTCCTTCCTTTCAGTAGACTAGCAAACCCAACAATTTTTGTACGTTTTAGCCTCCAGCCCTCTAATTTCCTTTGTTGCACTTTTCTGCTTGCTAAAGTGATTTTAGCAAGAATTAGATTTTGGTTAGCTAACGTTACTCTGTCCATCCATCCAGTGCAGCTCATTGTCAGCCTACACCTTCACTTTCTTTCAAGCTTACTGCCAGCCGCCATGGAAACGGTGGGTGGGGGAAGCGATGGGTATTTGGGAAGGGAAGTATGAAGGAGTGGAAATGGGATTTCTGAGGAGCAATGAGGAAGCCAGGACTGAGAGAGGGCAGTTTGGATTGTTTAACCTTTTTAAGGTGAATTGTCCTGAGATCGGCAGGAACGGAGAAGGAAAGACATACCTTGATCAGAGACGTTCTCAAAACATCTCCCTGTCCAATGACTGAACTCTGGTTGCCTGTCTAAGGGGGTTGGTGGGCTCTGGACTTAGTTTCAATTTGTTTCTTTGTTTAAGATCTTGCCTGACTTTTACTGCATTCAGTTGTTTCCCTCCATCCAGGCATCCAACAATCCGCTGACCCACTCATCCACTGATTCACTCATCCATTGATCCACCCAAGCTAGCTAGCTATCAAGCTATCCAATTATCTATCTAGCCATTTCCTATCTATCTATCATCATCTGTCTATCATCTATCTACATTATCTCCATCTGTACATTCACCCACCCACCCATGCTTGCTTGTATCCATCCATCCATCCATCCATCCATCCATCCATCTATCTATCTATCTATCTATCCATCTATCCATCTATCTATCATCTAACTACAGTATCTCTATGTCTATATATTCACCCACCTACCCAAACCCACCCACTCACCCATGCATCCATCCATCTGTCCATCCGTCCGTCCCTCCGTCCGTCCATCCATCCATCCATCCATCCATCCATCCATCCATCCATCCATCCATCCATCCATCCATCCATCCAT